>JANHGN010022191.1:5289-18551 GCA_024605025.1 Megaceryle maxima | reverse complement strand
GACGAAGACCGAGAAAGAAATGAAACAACACATAAGCACTGTGAAAAAGGCTTTAAAAAACTTAAGTCGAAGAGACGGGTGAGGGCGGTGTTCAAGCCCTATAGGGGTATCTCCTAAGACCTGAGCACTATAGTGGGGTCCGTTCCCTCTAGTAGGGTACCAAGCCCCAGAGCAAGGCCCGGAACCCTAGAGCAGGGTCCCGAGCCCTAGAGCAGAGGCCTGAACCCTATAGGGACATCCTGAGCTCTACAGGGGCGTCCATGGCTCTATAGCAGACTCTTGAGCCCTACGGGAGGCTCCCAAACCTTATAGTAAGGTCCATAACCCTACAGGGGGCTCCAGAGCTCTATAAGCTTTCTGTTCCCCGTTTCCTCACCTGGGGGCAGGGCTGTGCCACACCCCCCCGTCCCAATGCTGAGACGCGCAGCCACCCACTGCGGGTCCCCCGCTCGAGCCCGAGGCAGCGAGACAGGAAGCGGCGCTGGCCGAGCGTGAAGGAACCGCGAGGGCGCGGGCCTCCCCGCTCCACGAGGGCGCTCCGAGCGGCCGAGACAGACTCTCCCAGGCACGGCCACGTGGGGACGGAAGGTCTCGCGGCCGGTCGCGCCGTCCGGGGCGGACGTCGCTCTACCTCGGAGCGCTGCGAAGGTGGCGGCCTTGTCCGTGCTCGGGTGGCTGTAAACCCGCCTATCCGCATCCCTCCGAAAGGCACGTTCAGAAACGACGGCCTTGTTACAAGAGCTACAAAACCAGGTACCTCCCTGAACTGCTGGAAAGCAAGAGGTCTGCTCACGCCGCTCCGGTGGTCACAGAGTCAGAGTCGGGTTTTGATTTCCACGTGGTTTAATAAGTTAAGAGGTTCAGCCATTACGCAGCAATGGAATTCTTCTTCAACATTTACAAAGGTGCAAGAATTTCATTCATTTATTCCAAATCAAGTAATTTTATTCTCATCTCTTAAATAGCTACGCATCTTCTATCCTTTTTTCTTCCGAATCTGGGCTTAAAATAATCCACCCAGAGAGAAGGCATCGCAAGTACAAAAGAGCACACGCAAGGAAGGGCGCTAATTCAAATTTAGCGTGGGTATCTGACCCGGTAGCTGTACGAGCAAGGAAAGGCGGTGCGGAGCAGTCGCGCCTGCAGAAGGAGCTGCGATTATCTCAAGGACGCTAACATCTTTTCCAGAAGTCTGACCGCCACTGGAGTTTTTACTCTACCGTGACACTCACCGTGACGGAGGGGGGAGGGAGGAGAGAAGAATTCAAAAGACCCCAAATACCGTGAAACCGTGAATACCAACCACCCGATATTCAAATGTCTCACCAGATACTCAGGTATTACTTCTCTGTAGATTTCGCAAACAATGAAATGACAGAAACTGTTTCGGGAAGGAAGCGGCATCGATGAAGACAGAACAAAATACATAACAAACCCATTTGTAAGCACAGTCTTTGCCACTCATCCGATTCTAGTCTAGGAACAGAGCCTGCCTGTGGCCCTCTTCTATCACTTGGAAGGAGTTGTCATTATGCTCCCCTCGGCAGAACCATTTTCTGACCAGCTCTCCACCCGGGTACTCTCACCCCGCTCCTACCCCCCCCCCGCCCCCGATGCGTCCCATATGCCTAAAACCCACGCTCAACTGCATAGGCAGGGTGTCGGCAGGGGCAGAAGTTAGCTTGGCTCGCTCACGAGCCGCTACGGAGGGTGCTCTAAGAGGTATATCGCGGACAACACAGAAGTTGGTACGGCCGCTCTCCCGACCCACCCATCTTCCGGGCGCGCTGCGAAGCGACTGTCGCGGCGCTCGCGGAGCACGCGCAAATGCACGTACGTGCGCGTGATCTCCCTGCCCTCGAACACGAGGCCTCGGAGAGCCCTCTCCACGTACCGGGGCGCTCTCAAACGTCCATCGCGCTCAAGTCTTCGGCACCCCCTGAACGCTGAGGTTTTGGCGGTTCCCTCCTCTTCTTCCCGTGCCCGTTTTCTCTCGCTCGCTTTGAGAGGACAGCCCTCGCGGGCAGGCACAAAGTGCTTTTTCGAGGGGGAGGCTCTTACAAAGCCGTACCGAAACACTGGGAGAGGATGTCCTCGGGCAGAAATACACTTAAGAGGCATACTTACAGCTGAGAAATCTATTTTCTTCAGAGAAGTAAAAATACTCAGCGTACCTAAGTTCTAGTAACTCTGTTCGGCCACAGTAAAAGAATAAAAAATAAATTAAAAAAACAAACAAACAAAACAAAACAAAAAAAATCCAACCAAACCGACCAAACAAAAAACCCAAACAAAAATAAAATAAAATAGACAAACAAAAAACCCCAACCAACCAAACAAAATAAAACACAAAACAAAAATCAAACAAACAAAACAAACCAAACAAACAAAAAAACCCCCACAACACGCACAAAACAAAACACGCACAAACCGTCTACCTCAGCTTCATTGACCAGTCGCCCTTTCTACTCCTATAGCCAGCAGCAGAACGCGGCATTTGGGACACGGGCGCCCATGCGCGAGCTCGACTCCTTCGGGAGACTCTGTGCGCTCAAGCAAGCCGCTCTGCCGCTCCTCTTCTTCCCCTATGCTTTGGGCGAGGTCCCATTTCACAAGGTGCAAATATCGAGCCTGGCCTCGGGCGGCGAACTGGCATCTGCAGATCGCTCCAACCCAAAAAGGCCGACGGCGGCCCACGCCGCACGCTGGGGTTGCTCGGCGGTCCCAGGCATTACACGATGCCACGGACCCCCTCAGCGGCACCGAGGTAAGGGCACCGTTGTCCAGAAGAAGTTTGCAGAGAAAAGCAGATTTCAAATAGCACTTCTTCTGTCCTAGAACCAGAAGCCCAAGCAGAGATGAAATACAGAAGAGATTTCCCTAAGTTGCAGTTCTACGGGAGAAACTAGTTGCCTGGGACTCTGTCTTGACTCTTGGCCTTTCTGGATGCCAAAGAGCCTCAGTCCCCAAGGCTGGCGAGGAATTCAAGTGTCTGTTTTACTCCTAGCATACCTCTCGCCTCCTTCCTCCAAACCAGACGAGATACTTCCAGTCACATCCAGGTATGTGTTTATACGACAGGAGCCTCGCTCACCTTTTCCACCTCTGGCCTACAGGAGACAAGGACAACGCCCGCCAGCCCTCGCGGTCCTCCTCGTGCACGCGAGCCCGAGATTCACGGTTCGGAAGGGTGGGTGCAAGCCTCGGGCAGTCGCCTCCGGCTGCTCTGCATCAAGACGGCTCAAGCTCCTCTTGCAGTTTCAAGAAAAGACGACAGGACCGTTAGAACAAGACTGACGGAAGGTCCTGCAATAAACCCACAACTGAAGAGCCTCTGGCTCTTCTGCAAGCTCTCTTCAACGCAAACAAGCTTTTCTAGTGCAAAGTTCCACGGCCGGCCCTCCAGAGAAGTGATGCTCTCCAGGCTCAGACAGCACTTGGCATTCAAAGCGACCTCGACATAGTATTGAAAAAGAAGAAACGGAACCTGAAAAACGGAGCATCGAGGAGCATTAGCAAAAGAGGCAGAGCGGGGACTGTGCCAAGAAGACCCCAAACTCAAACCGAATGCTGAGGCTCCGAGAACGAGGGCACGCCTGTGAAGGACGGCGCCTCGCGTGACGCCACGGCAACCCGGTAAAGGAAGGCTACGGCAAAGCCGCCGCGCCGCTAGAGGCGGGCTGCGGAATGCCCAATGCCACCAGCGCCACAGCACGACCGCTCGCCCGCATCGAGGAAAAAAAGATTTTTGGGGGACAAATGGCAAGCGCCTCGATAGCCTTAGCGTGCAGAGCTGCGAACAAAGCCACGGGACCGCACGGACAAGGAAAGAAACGAGGGACAGAAGACACGAAAGAGCTCACGTACGAGAGCAAGAATCCCAGGCCGAAACAAACAGATGGAGAAGAGGTTTCTGGTCATCCAGCGGGGCCGGTCTTTTTTCTCACACGTGCCCAACGTCACGGGGAATCGGCAGGAAAACCAGGAAATAAGTCCCTCCTGCTGGCGTGCACCTGAGCTTTCAACCTAAGCCCTGGACGAGTCTGGCCTTCCCCTACCTCGAGACACTTTCAAGAGACACCCTGAAATTCCCGCCTATAAGTCCTTTCACAGCAGCATGCCGCTCACAGTCTCTCTAAACGGTACACAACACACCGATCGGTAAGATGGGATTTGTCCTTCTGCAGAAGACAATGTGCTGGTTTACGCGCACTGTCACGAGAACGACTGCCTGCTCCAGTTGGCTGCATTCTGCGTGAGGCGGGGCGACGGCCCCCGCCTCGGGAGGTACTGTAGCAGGAGAGAGGAGCCTGCAAATCCAGTCAGGCCTAGGCGATCGCTCTTCAGTGGGGTTGTCCCTTCCCTTTGCCCCATCAGCTTAACCGCGCAAGCCGCGGGAGAGCAGAAGCTTCCGTCCAAACCGGGCACATCAACGGCGCTTGAGCGTTTCACCGAAAAGCTTTGTTACGTCATCCGAACGAGGCCCCCGGAGACGTTCGTAACGTGCGCGCATCGGGAGACCGGAAAACCTTTCACCTCGAAGGGTGGTCTCCTCCCATGCCAGGAGTCCATCTTCCCCTGCACGCCTCTCCCTCCGCAAATACCCGCTGTGGAAACGCTCGCTGTTGGAACATGGTGGATCGGCTTTGCTAGAAGAAAGAAAATACCAGATGCAATCAAGAAAAGCTCCTTCGGCTACAGCAAACCCGTTCGTCTGTGAAAACACATAAGCTCTTGCCTCTTTCCAACACGTGGCTTCAGGCTCCACGTCCGACTGCCCTTCCGCTAGCAACACCACGTTCCTCGCCATCCGTCCTCGTCGCGAGAACGAGAGGTTGGGCGCTCCGCGGGTCCGGGCGACGGCTTGGCACTCTGCCAGCAAGGCCCTCGACCGCCCCCCGAGGGGAAGGGTTCCGCTCACGTGACAGCCGGCGCACGCACGCAGGCCTCCCCCGTTCACGAACGCGGCCGCAGAAGGCAGGCCGAGTCTCAGGGGGGCGGCGCCGCCGAACAGATGTTCTCGCGAGGGCCCGGGCTTCTACGAGAACTTGGCCAGTGCTTAAAACCTTTCTTCTCAGAGACTCCTTCCTTCAGCAGCGCAACACAGAAAGCAGACATCCTTCAGCACCGTCCAAACCAGAGGCCGTTCCAGCGGCAGAGCCAGGTGAAGAACAGCAGGTCCTTCTCCCTGCAGCTCGCGGCTCGGGCGTGCGTTGCCCCGCACCTCGCCTCAGTCAGGTTACAGCCTCTGCACCAAGCAGAAGCAACGAAAGCATTTAGATGGCCAGCGACCACATCATTCTCTCTCGCTGGAAAAGCCAAATGAAGCTACATCCCGTGTTTCTGAGTGACATCACCAACCTGGTAGTTTCTCGATCTTTAATTCTGAGGGTCACCGCTTGAGGGCCCCACTCCCCCCCTCTGCAGGACACGCCCGGCAACACCAGACAGCTACGCAGGTCGCTTCCGCAGCTCATGGGACCCCCGCAGGGATCCACGCGCCACCTGGATTTTCCAGGAGAGCACGGGGGGTACAACAGTCGGAGAAGGTTAAGCCAAGGCAGACGAGCAGCCTAAACCCCGAGTTTGCCACCGCCGCTCCCCAAATGGTGCAAAGTGCTGGGGTGTCTTCCCTCGGCCGAGGTCGGAAGGAACTGGACTGCAGGTCACGGATACCGTGGAGCGGGAAAACGAGAGACTGGGAAAGGATCTCTCCGCAATCTTTTCGACGGCCTTCTCCCTCCTTCAGTTCTCACCTGTCGCGGTGCCGTCGCTACCTTTGGGTTTGGATTTAGACTTGAAGGAAAAGCGCTTGATGAGGCGGCGGGAAAAGATGCCGGCTTTCTTCCCAGCGGTAGAGTTGGCGGTAACGTTGGACAAGTCGTCGTGTGACTGGCTCAGGCCCGCTTCCTTCTGCTTGCTTCTTCTCCGGAAAATGAGCTTGGTACCGCTCCGAAGAAAGCTAACTGCAGAGACAGAAAGGAAGGAGATGGAAACCGCAATACCATCCTGCCCTGCTGACTCTCGGGGGCGGTAACGCACCAGCCGCCCTCGGAGCGGCAAAGACCTCTTCCGCCCCGAGCCGCGGAAGGGCGCGTCAGGTCAGCAAATCCCGCCTCCCGGCCGCAAGGCAACGTCTACCTTCAGGACGGGTTACAACACCGGCGAGCTGCTTCGCTAAGCCAGCCTTCGCACATGCCCCCTGCCTAAACTTCCTTTCAAGCAACAGCATCCTCCCTTCGGTGAAAGCGTGCATAATTTTAATAGAAAGCTAAGACTCGTCCGAATGGAAAACGAGGGAGAACGTCTGCACGCGGGGACCCCGGGAGGAACGCGCGAGAGGGGAAAGGGCTCCGCGACCAGCCTGTCTGAAGGGTGCCCGGATTAGCTGGTCATCAAGCCCACAGAACAACTGCCTGCGGTTTCAGGAGACGCCCGAATCCGTAGAATAAATAGCGGCGATGGCTCCGGCTGACCGACGCGGGCAGGGCGGGACGGAAACGCCGATCGCCGTCAGCCCCAAACGGGTGCAAAACAGCACATCCAAAAAAACAAAAACTGCACGCCCTACAAAGTTACAACGGGACTTCCTCCAGAGAAGGCTTGCTGTCTATTTTCTTCCCGCTATTCCCTGCCCGTCGGGTCTCAAGAATCTGGGCCATCCACCCGCCCGTCTGCTGACGTGCAAACAAGGAGCCACCGCAATTCAAACCGTACCTGGTTGTACCAGGGTACGGCGCCCCCCTCCCCTCAAAAGCTGTCCCGCTCTCATATTCTGAGCAATGGAGATTTTGGCTTCCGCTCGTTCACGTAAATCTGTAGCCGACTGAAACCATCGCGGCCGCAAGCGGACAAATCCGAGGCGTGCCATCCGCATGACTGACGCAAACCCGCAAAGTCCAGAGCGGCAGCTGCTCCGTCGTTTAAAAGCGGAGAGTTTGTGCAGACATCCTACGGTACAACGCGTCAGAGGCGCTAGCCGCTTTGATGTTAAAAGAGGGAGGGGCAGCGAGGTCCTTACGATCCACGTTGCTGAGCGGCCTCCATTTCCACGCCAGAGGCAGCCCGGTTCGGAGGAGGAATCGTTATTTACGAACGCGTGCCTAACCCGAAGACCGGGAGACCGGGGAGAGAAAATGGGCTGTCGGGAGCGCGCAAGCTGCGTGGGGTTCCCGCCTAAGAGCGCGCAAAACCCAAAAAAGCCACAGGAATTGGACACCTGCAAATAGAGGAGTTTGGAACTGCTCCAGCAGACAGCACGGGAGGCAGACTGGCTCTTCAAGGCTCCAGCAGAAGCCACTCTTCACCCGAAAGCTGCAGCCCCCACGCTCAGGCGGGGAACTCGCACGTCGCCTTGTCCTCAAGTACGACAGGCTCAAGTTCGCTACCGTCTAACGGTTCATCCTTACCTTTGTGATCTTTCAAGCTCCTGGTCTCCAGGGCTCCTGTGGAGCCAGTTTCAGACTCGACATCTTCCACCGACGGTCTCTCGGAGATGTCCGATCGCGTTGCGTCATCCGGCTCCTGGATGGCCCTTTGTCCCGACGGCGACGCTTCCAGCGGCCGCGGAGATTCGTCAGAATCGTGCGTCCGGTCGGCCCCGCCCTCTGCTGCAGATTCCCTGTACGCCGTGGCCTCCAGGGATGCAGCATAACCCAGAGAAAGCGCCATTTCATCTTGAGCGATAGGTACCTGGAGGGAAGGTCAGACAGACAGGAACACACGGTCTAAAGGATCGCCTCGGACTCCCTTCTTCCACCCGCACCTACGTAAGGATGCTTCAAGTTCCGCTCATCGGTGCTAGACGGCGCCAATGCGCAACCGTCTGTCCTTTGCTGAAACGCAGCCGATTTCAAAGCGTTCCTCGGCACCTCCCTCTCTCCCGTAGGCAAGTCTGAGGAGAACTCCTTAGATTCTCCGTGACGCTCCCAACCGTCTAAGGCAGCAGGTTCCGTTTCTGCAGCCGCGTTTTTTGTGAGCTCCCACCGGGAGCTGCCCCGCAGACCGGCGAGGCGCCCGTGACGCTCGCCGGAAAGCGGCGGCAAGCCCCAGGGAAGCAGCAAAAGGAGTCTGCCAAGCAAGCCGTCCGCGCGCAACCCTTCCCGCACCGGTCCCTACGGGACAGGGCCGTTTCGCACGCGCGTGCCCAGAAACCACCTCCCAAATTGGAAACGGAGCCCAGTAACTACCAGAGACCTTGGAAACTCCCGAGATGATCAGCGTGCTACGTTTTGTTGGGGTCTTCTTGGCAGCCTTGTTATTCGTCTCGGTTAGCTGCCTGATCGCCGTCTCAGCCACCGGATCCAAACCGTTGGGCACACGGCTATCCCCTGAGAATAAGGAAGAGTACAGACGCTTGAGGAAGCGACATTCGGCAAGGGCAAGGGGTCGCTCGCTGACCGCAACGCCTGTAATAGGCAACTGCACGCGCGTGCAGGTAGACAACAGAATTTCTCATGGACTTGCCCAAACTGGCGAAAGGCGGGAAGCTCCGTATAGTTCTCGGCTCCTTCAGCCACCTGAAAACTTTGACTTGCCACCAGGCGTGTCATTAAAATAGCCTTCCCGCTCACCGAGACTTCCCGAGACTCCCGAGAATTTGGGCAGCCTCGGCCACAAACCGTCAAAGTGGCCACCGCGCTCTGCCCTAGAGAAAGTCAGAGCCCCGAGGAGAGGGTGAGCAAAGCTCTTGGGGTTCAGAGAGCCTGGAATGTTCTGATAAAGCCATGAAACATCCAGCGTCGCGGACCGGACAACCAAAGCAGAATTTCTTTTAACCTGCCCACCTCCACCACCACCACCACCACCATCTCTCTGCCCACGCCTTCACTTGCACACTTGGACATTCTCTTCTGCAGCAAACACAGATGAGTTCACTGACCCACATTCAGACTGCCGCTCTCCAAGAAAGGCTAAGGAACACAGCTGCTCCGGTAACAGCCTCGGATTTCCCAGCACTTACGGCTACCGCTGGGCGTGGGGCTGCGAGGGCAGCCGCTCTCCAAAAGCACCATTGTCTTCTTTTCAGTCACTTCCACCTTGGAAGGCGATCTTGATGGTGAATCTTCGCAGCGAAAGAGAGGCAGAGATACAGAAATACCGGTAAGAGGAGATAAAACTCGGGCCGCTTCGGTGCTGCTTCGCGGGCCCCAGCCCGCACCCCCAAAAAGCCCGATGCGCACAGAGAGCCTGCAGAGGCCGGCTCCCTCGGGCTTTGCAGCAACTAAGTAGTAAGAAGCCTGCTATAAAAAGGCACATGAAGCAGCCCCGTCACAAGGCCCTGTTCACACTGCGTCCCAGCCCCACCTCGCGGAATAGTCAGCGCTGCGTTCATCGGGACATCAGACCGCAAGCAGCGCCGACTGCTAGTAAGCGAGGTCAACACGCTTTCGGCTCTGCGTTCGGCACGTACAGCGTAACTTCTTTAGCGATTCGGAAAACAAAGAGCAGCAGAACATTTAGTCCGACGTCGCACAGAGGTTACGTGGCGGCAGACACGTCAGAGTCGAGACCTCCTTCCGCCAAAAAGCGTCAAAGAGGCTCGTCCCTCTCTCATCTCCCCTCAAACGCACGGCTGCATCGGTTCCCTGCCCCGAGGCTACACAAGTCTCCAGCCAGGCGGCCGTCAGCCGAGGGAGCGGCGACGACACCCGCGTTCCAACGCGGAAGCCAAAAGCGCTGCGCGAGGCGCGAGTCCAACGCCTATAACGGCCAAATGGCTTCGCTACCGCCCACGCGAGCGGCCTCGGGAACATCACAGCAGAGTCTGCGCCTCCACGGCCACCCGTACAAGACACCCGTTGCAGGGCAGCCTCACCCAGTTTGCAGTCCGTCTTGGGCCGGGACTGAATTGTGGTGACAGTCGTCACGATGGTGCCGTCGGGCATGACGGTCCGGTCCATCTCCACCTTCTTACTGGGGGTGATGCTGGTTCGTAGACACGTAGCATGCTGAGCGTTCAAAGATGCAGGAGTCTCCTGGAATAGCAGCTAGAAAGAGTAAAGCATGGCTCAGAGAGGCTCTCCTCCTCCCAGGCAAAAAGGCAAGCGTGCGGGTGTCAAAAGCTGCTGCTCTGCGCACCGTGGAGCCACCCCCGCTACGACGACGTTGGAATGGAGGGAAGCTCAGGGACCGGGGGCCGGGTGACACCCTTCCTCACCCTAAAAGTCTGTCAGTGCCCTGTGATGAGCCCAGGCCCAATCACGCTCTTCTCCAGCCGGAGGCTCGCATCGGGAACGCTTCCGGAGCACGCAAATTCACTGAGCTTAGGGAGTCGTTAGCTCACCTCCAGTACAATGGTAGCTTCGGCCGCCAGTGACCACCCGGCTCCCGGGGCCAGCGAGCAGACCTGTCTCCCAGACGGCCGTTTGCCCAAACAATCAAGCAAAAGCGTGGCATGGGCCAGCCGCACCTCTGTGAGAAAGAACAGGAAAACAAACACAGCACGTGACCTCGGCACATCGGATGTCTCCCAGGAAGCCCCTGCTCTCGGGAAGCATCGCCGAGGGCCAACGAAGCAGATGCCCACAACTCCCAGGTAGCTCCCGGGAAGGAGGGGGCAGCGCTCCTCTGCTCCTCCTGACCAACGCTCAAAGCGGCTGCCGTCGTGCAGCCTCCATCAAAAATAGGTGCTGCGGTTAGTCTCCGACCGAGTACAAAGAAAGAGTTAAGAGCCTTCCACGATGTCTTTCCAATAGGCAGGGGCAAACCCCCGCATCCCTCTTCCCGCTTCACAGTGGGGACATGAGAGTCTCGGGAGTCTCCCGAGTAACAAAAAGGTCTGAGTAAGAGCATTTCACTAGTAAGAAGGGACTCCAGAGGTACTTTACGCCATCGGAGGCTCACGCGAAGTTGGGATACGAAAAATCCTAAATCCTTTGCCGAGCTCGTCGCGCATCCTACCGACAAAGAAGTATCGCAGGCTCGGAGCGTCGGAAGTCCCTTCACTATTTTTGTCCCGTCCCCCCGCCCCGTCCCGTGTCCCGCCCCCCCCCTTACAATCCATCTTACAGCTTCCCGTACTCACCTTCCCCTCTGTCACCGTTGCCCAGCACCTGTAGCTTTAGCTCTTTACTTCTAGGTCCCAACTCCCTGTTGAAAAAGACAGGCCGGTATTAGGCAATCTTTGCAAAATTGCCACAGAGTAAGCAACCCCCTTTCCTATCTTTCCTCCCTCCGATCACACACGCCTTTTTCAAAGCTTGGGAACGCGTGCGCTACTTTGGAGGACGCGGCGTACTGCGCAGAAGAGGAGAAGTCCGGTTCCTGTTCCCTGCAGGGCTGTGCAGGCTGCCAGGGGCAGCCGAGAGGGCTATCTGTCCAGAAGACCGAGATCTACGCTCCGAGCCTTCCGCACCGGTCGCTCCCACGCGCTGGCCGCGATCGGTGTTTCTGCCCAACCAGTTAAAAAGCAGAGAGTCCAAAGGAGCGGGGAAACACGTACGCAAGCTGCGAGCAACCGCCCGAACAAGCGGCCCAGCGCGCAGACGGCGTAAACACGCGCCGACCCGCGGCACGGGCTTTGCCCCTGCGCTGTCTGCATCGGGTACCGCGGCGTGGTAACGACACCCGGAGGCCGTGCCGGTTTGCCTCCACCGTGCCTGCCAGGAGGGCAGACACTTACAGAAAGAGCTCCTCGCGCCACTCCATCTCAGCTGCGGCATCAGCGCTGCCGGCCATCACCGGCCTCGTCCGCTTCCTCTGCGGGGGACTGTCTAGCTCTGCCACGCAGCTTATCTCCCCAACTCCTGCAACAGAGGGACGGGGCGCACGCTCGTCAACACAAGGCAGCGTCTCAGCAGACCGCACCCTGTTTTCCATTCCGACCCACTAAAACATCCGCTCGTTCCAATCTTGCCACCTGCACGCTTGCCCCTGCAGAATGGTGAAGTTTTCATGCTTACCTCCCTTCCCCTGGCAACCCAAGTTCAGCACTCGAAGATTCCGCAGCAACAGCTTAGAACCCAGAGGGGCTGCCGCCACTCCGAACGCGGACTCTCGAGTCGACTTATCGCTTGGCACCTGAGGAACGATGAGAGCGAGACTGATGCCTTTGTCGTTCATTCGCTAGTAGATGGCGGCGAGACACGCGACGTTCGCTCTTGCATCTACTAAGCGGCTCCTCTCGCCAACATGAAAGAATACCCGCAGAGCCGCCAAGAGATGCCGCAGGTTCCCCAAGCTACCGGCCTCCGGTGGGTCCTCATATTATTTCAAATAGGAAATTTAGGGCCCAGGGGAAGAAACAGACAGAAGCTTTCTGGTAAAGCACAGACCATTCCATGCCTGTAAAGGCTGCCCTGGACAGAGCCTCCATGCTCAGAGCAATACAAGGACTCCCCAAAACAGAGATGGGTCTCAGGCAGTCTGGCTCCACTTCAACAAAACGGGCAGTCAGTGCTCAAGAAATAAGGTGCAAACCGAGATGCCCTTCGGACCAGCTGCTAGTTATCCCTACTCCCCGCGCCACGGTACCCCAACTCCCGTGACTGCCCGGGCCAGGGCACGGCTGTCGCCCAGAAGCGAGTCTGAACCCTCGACCTCCTTTCTTAGCCTCGATCCTCAGAGGCAGCCCAGGGGAAAGCGTTCGATGCAAAAGACCGACGCGAGGATAGCGCCTTACCGTGCCGGCTCCGGAGGTGCAGGCCTTCAGATTCACCATCATGGCTGGCCGCGTGCTGACAATGGTATCCTCAATCAAATCCCTGATGGTGCACAGATCTGCTCTCCCTTCATTCTGCTCTCGCAAATCAAGAGGAAACGTAGGGAAGTCAGAAAGAGGGAGATAATTTTTTCTCTTTATGCAGCTCCAACTGCCTCTCAAGCCTCTAAGAAACTACACGGTCTTTCTCCCTGCACTCAAAGCTTCCGTGTAACAGCTACAGGCAAACCTAATTTATCTAACCGAGACAAACTAGGCCTCTCTACACCTGTAGTTTACCTGTTGCAAAATCTGAGGATACGTCTTTTATTGCTCGCCATCTCCTCACCACCTCGTGAGATGGCACTATCGCGCTTTTGGGAGAACAGCTCTATTTCTACGTCTGCTCGGGATAAGGAAACGAGGACGTCAATAAAAGAAAGAAATTAACCAACCTATTTGGATCACAGAAGCGCAGCCACGCTCACGTTCAGCTTATTACATGTCTAATACCCACAGGTTCCGCACACTAACCTCTCCAAAAAACTCCAAGCAAAAGAAATGAACGAGGAAAAAAAAAAAAAAAAAGCAATCCGCCAACACCCCCCCCCACCCCCCCCCC
>JANHGN010022190.1:0-31292 GCA_024605025.1 Megaceryle maxima | reverse complement strand
GGGATCTGGAGGGTTTAGAGCTCTCTCTGGGGGCTCCCAGGCTCTTCTCCCCTCTTGGACTGCTTTGCCAGCTTTGCTTGGCTTGGTTCAGGTCCTCTTTTGGCTCCTTCCTCGGAGCATCCCAGGAGGCTTCTGCCCATTCTGCCTTCAATCCCAATCGGTGTTTTCCTCAATCAGGTACCAGAATCCAGCCCCTGAGCGCAGCTCCCGTCTGCTGCAGGGCCCAGCCGGGGACTGCCCCGGTGCCTGCTCCACAGCATCAGTGGTGACAGTGATGGAATTACCATCGGGGGGTTGGATTCGATACTGGTTCTGTACATATTTGTATATATTCCATTTTTATTATTATTATTCTCATTCAAGCTGTTCTAGTTTCCTTTTCTAATGGTTGAGTCTCTCTCCCTTATTCCCTTTCTCTCCTCCTTTGGGGAGAGAGGGGGGTTAACAGAGACCATCTGTTATAGGTCTAAGGGGCCACCCTGACCCTAAACCCTGGCAATGTATTGCTGAGGGATATGGTTTAGTGGTGGACTTGGTAGTGTTGGGTTTGTGGTTGGACTCAACGATCATAGAATCATAGAATGATTTGGGTTGGAGGGGACCTTTAAAGGTCATCTAGTCCACCTCCCCTGCAATTAGCAGGGACATCTTCAATTGGATCCGGTTGCTCAGAGTCCTGTCCCACCTGACCTCGAATGTTTCCAGGGCTGAGGCATTTACCTCCTCTCTGGGCAACCTGGTCTGGTGTTTCACCACCAGCATCATAAAAAAAGGGTCCTTTCCAACCTAAACAATCCCATGATTCTATGGACATGACTGACAGCTTACTCAGGTACTTCTGCTGTGCTGTGATAGAAATTGATATTTTTGGAACTTATTTCCATTTGTGATTTGTACCATGTTTGCATTTCCTAAAAATGTTGCAGCCTAATTTAAACAAACTGATGACAATGAGCAGTTGTTGGGCTGAATTCCAGTTCTTCAGTTTAACTCTTAATTGATGTTTTCCTGACTAAGAACTGAATAATCTCTGTGTACATAGTGAAGAAATACTTTCCACAAATCCAAATTATTTTAGCTAATTTAGGTGCATAAAAGCTCAGCCTAATGAACAAGTTACTGCAGGCTAAAGATTACTCAAATTACTCTTCATTAAAATTCACTAGGGATTTAGTAACAGATTTAGCAACAGTTAGAATCTCATTTTATGTAAGCAATTCTGGAAAAGTTACTTCAACTGCAGTTGGAGAAATCTTTATATCATATGGAGATAAGACTTCTGTAATAAAAAGCTAACAACTCAGCATCTGTCAGTCATTTCATAGTGAACTACTCAGGAAAAAAAAAATAGCGTGTTAGGGAAGGAGAGAATATCTGGATATTTATATTCATTGAACTGGAGGAAAACAGCTTGGTTCATTACTAGAAATAACAGCTAGAAAAGAATAATGTGTAGCTGGCACCACTACTGCTCCTTCTGGCATTTGCCTTTACTTTTCCGTGCTTATCATTTCAATTGCAACTCTGAAACACAATTTAGAGACCCAGTGAAGCGTAATAAAATAGAAATGGAAGACAGGATTTTTTTTTTTTTCCCTTGCTTGCCTGTCATAAATACTGCAGCTGTTTTAGTGGGGATCCTCATGTCATGAAACTGAAATCTTTATAGGAATGTATTTTAATTTTTAATACCTGCAGTGAATATTGGGATCCGTTTATGCTGAGCAGCACGTGAATATAACTCTTGCCTTGAAAAACCTTAAAACTTGATGAACAAAGCAACAAGTGAGGAAAGTAAGGAAAACATCATCCTAATTTTAAAGATGAACAACTGACACATTAGAAAAAAAAATGGTTTTGCCAAAGCCCCGCTAGAGGACTTGATGACAGACATTGAAGCTCTGTTTCCTCTAGCAGCAAAATCAGTTCCCTGGCTGTTTTGTTTGTTGCCACTGCTGTTTTTCAGATTTGTATTTTGTACTTGGATTATTTGTCTGATCCTCAAAGTAAATTGCAGTGGCACCCACAGAAGACACAGTGAACTGTGATAAAGGAAAATGAAATCACTGCCTGGGAAACTTGAGGTTTGAAATGCTCTTTGGCTGACTTTGCCCCTGAAGACTTGGGGACGTATCAGATCGGTCTTGGTCTCAGTCCAGTGCCTGATCACGAGCCATCACTCCTGTTAAAGAGCTATAAGGAACTCAAAAATCTCTGCTAAAGGCAGCTGTTGAGTGCACACCTGGGAGCTGAAAAGAACATGTGAATGGTCATTGTCTTACAGACATTTGAAGTATTCCCACTAAATGTCACAATACAACAATGTCCAGGGTTTACTTTTAAGAAGAAATGTTGTAGTAACCAAAACAAAAACCACTGAAAAAACAATATGGAGGAATGCCTGGTGCATTTGGGTGCTCTTTTTTAAAAGTTACAATGTTTACATTTTTTAGATTTTGTTGCTTTCATAGCACAGCATCATTTCCAAACACCCCCGATAGTAGGAACCCAGAAACATTCAAATGGATAGTTTTAGGATGCTGATGGGAATACTGCCAGCAAGGTAAAAAGAAATATTAAAAAAGTGCCAAACATGCAGACCTGTCATCCTTTGCCTTAATGGGCACTTACAAATGTGTTACTTGCAAGAGATGTTCTTCCACAATATGATTGTGGTTATAAAACAAACAGTATGGTCAATAATATGATCTAATCTGATTGAAGAGGTCAGTTAGAAAATTATTACCCACTTTACAACCCATTAACATCAAACCTACATTACAGGAATGTATGTGATAGATTAAAAACTTGCTTACTTAAAGCAAGATGGTCTAAATAAACTCCATTATAAATGTTTTTTTATATTTGAAGCAAAAAGAATTGCCCCCTTGGTGACTGGAATGTGATGGAGAGAGTCAGAACAAGTTGCTGAGTTTAGCTTTTTAATCTCTTTGCCTGAATCCTATTTAGTAGATGTTTGGGGAAGTGGAAAAGACATTTTTGGATGATTAGCTTCTGCTTTTTGATTGACACACTGAGGAGGCTGCAAGAAAGCAATTCAGGGGAAATTGAAGCTGTTGAATGGAGTTACTGGAATTGGGGAAGAAAAAAAAAAAAGTGCTTTGCTTGATACGGCACACATTATTTGCTGTATCAGGAAAGACCCGATGACCCTTCTAATCTTGTATCCTGCCCACGATGCTGATTTATACCAGATGCTTCAAATGAAGATATAAATCCCCATAATACATTTACCTGTAATTGTATAATAGTTTGCAAGGAGGGTATGTTCTTTCTTGACACCAACGCACGATCAGCATATGCCCTGTAGCGTAAGTATTGAAAGCTTCTGTCTTTATTCCTAGCTGATGAAATTACAGATGCTGATGGCAGTCACATAAATTAATGCAGGATAAGTGTGTTGTGTGGAAAACCACTCATGCTCACTGAATAGCCTGAATGTTAGCTAGTAAATTCTATAGGGTGCTCTGTCACAAGTTTGGGAGGAAAATCTGTTTCATTCTGTAGTGCCCTTTATAACATGTATCATCAGAGTAAGATGGTAACTCAGGAAAGACTGACTTTAGGCTCGAGTTGCCTGAACAAT
This sequence comes from Megaceryle maxima, assembly GCA_024605025.1. Classification (NCBI taxonomy): domain Eukaryota; kingdom Metazoa; phylum Chordata; class Aves; order Coraciiformes; family Cerylidae; genus Megaceryle; species Megaceryle maxima. The sequence continues at coordinate 27,685 of JANHGN010022190.1, read as the reverse complement.
TATGCAGGATCTACACGTGTCTGTATTGTTGGCGTATCAGATTTTATCCAATGCAAGGTATTATGTGTTCAACAAATTTTGTGTCTCAGCTGGCTTAGCTAGATGCCAATGTACCTTTTAGGTATGTTGCCTGATGTTCCAGATTGCATTAGGTTTATTTCCCTGTGTGGTTTCTATGTAAATTGGCAGATGCAAGCTCACTCGACAAAGAGGGAAATCTCTGTGGTTGTATTTGCCTCTGAGGTCCCTGGGGAGTAAAATGAGTTGGAAAGCAACACTTGTGGGTCTGGTCCTTTTTTTGTTTCTCATATCCTATCTGTGCTTGGGCCACCATATGCATCCTTACCTGTAGTTAATATTACAGATAGTGACAGCTATGTTTCATGAACCAGTGCTGGAAATGTCCTATGTAATTTGCACTTGATCTTTGAGTTAATCCAGCAGCTGGCTACTGTATGGTTACATAGGATGCATAGCCTGACAGGTTTTGCTGGTGGTCATAACCTTCATAACCACTCTGTTGTCTGCATAACATCTGTAGGAGACACAAGAACTTGAGTGACTTGTGACATGGGACCGCACTATCAGTGTGAGAGTACTGCGTTTGTGTGCTGTGTTCAGGGTGGAGAAGGTAGAATAATGAAGACCTGGCTAGAAGAGCCCTATAGAAGTGCCTGAAGCTGTCCTACATCAGAACAATGAACCACACTAGGTCATGGGGAACAATAGTGGCTTCCCCTGCTCTGCTGATACTGTGATGTTCATGTCACCATTGTTTTCTATCTCCGTCTCCAGGCTGGAAGCAGCTCTCTAGCAGGATCAATTGCTTCTGTACCGTAGTGCTTCTGGCCACAGATCAGGCTGCTGTGCCTCTGCCTTTAATGTAGGATAGTCTGTGGAGGTTTGTACTTTCAGTGATTTGAACCTTTCCGGGTTATCCAAGGCTGTACTACAGGCCTATTTACATATTTAATGCTATTTACACCTGTGAAGCTCGGGGTGAATCTTCAATGCTATCGTTTCTGCCTGGCCTTCCTACCTGTCTGTGTTGCTCTGACTCAAAGGCATTTACAGGTGACCTGACCGCTTGCCAGGAAACACTTCCTTATCTCCTCAGCAGCTGCTGCATGTCAGCGGAATGTGACTTTAGTTGCTTGAGGAGGAACAGGATGTCCACCAGGACCAGACGAGAGTGACACAAAGTTTGCAAGCTGGATCATATTTGCTTGCCATATTCATCATAACATCTGAGAGAGCAAAAAAGGGGAGGCAGTGTGACCTGCACTGTGCAGATGCAAGAATTGGGAAGTCACTTCCACTCAAGAAACCCCAGCCGAGTCCTTCATACAAAATCCATTAGTGTGTTCACTGCTTCAGCAATGTGGTTTCCAAGTTGGTTTTTTCTCTCTTTTTTTTTTTTAAAGTGATAAGAGTGAGAAAGAAAACCCTTTCCTGTATTTCTGTTAGCACTTACTCTGAAATGCTGTATCCCTCACGTTCTGCATGCTCTGTCTGGATGTCTGTGCTAGACCAGACCATGCCGTAAGTCCTGGGTAACATATCAGGTTCTTTTTCCATAAGCATCTCTTTCTTACTCTTTGTTCCTTCATCTCTCTCCAGGGATGGAACAAATGGAATGATGGAGTGGCTTGTGCCAACAGATGTAGCTATAAATGAGAATTTTTTCTGCAAGCTGAAGAACAACAGTGCAAAGCTATGTCACTAGTGACAATACAAAGAAAGAAACAGCAAAAGTATTTGTCAGGCATTAAGCAGATATGTTTTCAACTATTCCTAATTTAAGATAAGGACAAATGGTGAACTACTGACAGTTTTTAACAACAGCAAATAATAATGAAACTGTGCTAGTGGTAAGGCTATGACAGCAGCATTATAGAAACAATCAAAATAGAGGTGCTGGTGGCTTCCATCTGCTCAAAAGGGAAAGAGGATCAAGAGAAGGAAAAAGTGCATCTTCAGAGCAACATTAGGTGACTTGTCTCTTGAAAACCAGCTGATGCTGACAGGTTTCTTTTTTCACTGGTCAGTTTTCATCACAAAGACTTTATTGGCTCTGGCTTTTTCTCAGTGTCAAAAAGGGAAGTGATTAAAGTCCAACCAATATGTATATAGATATGAGGGACAGTAGGGCCACTGACTACAGGGGAAGGCTTCCATCCTGGAAGAGGTGACTATAGAGGACATGGTGCCTTGCCTATGGCCCAGGCCACAGAAGTCTATGGCTGTGTCCCTCTGCACTGGAAGGAGTGGGAAGAGAAGGAGCACCCAGTCATGGTGGTCATTAGTGCAGTATGCAGGATTTGTCAAAAATTTTAAAAAATATTTTTATTTTATCTCTGTTGCTCTGAATTATTGTAGGTTCACCTTTGTTGTACTTAAATAGATAACTTGAAATTTTGGAAAGGGAGAGTGCTGTTCAATATGATTGAATTCCCTTGTTTGTTCTTATGAGTGGAGTTGGTTCACCAGTAAGTGGAATGTGAATAGAAATGAGCTGCAATGGTAAAAAGGAATGTTGGTGCAGGGGGGGAATTAATGTTTTGATATTACTTGTCCTATTTAAACCTTATGCTGTCCAAAGGAGATGTGGATTGAGTTTGCTGGGAATATTTAACAGATTGCTTTTGTTGGATTAATATTGATTTCTTTAAGTTCATTTTCTGTAATTGCCTTGACCTTGGCACTTCGGGGGTTGGGGTCACTCTCACATTCTTTGCTGAAAATTGGAAGTATCTTGGTTTTAATATGATGCAAACCAGGTAAAACTAATAACTCAAACAAAATTGTTAATACAGAAATACATTCCTATTAATCCCTAGTTAGCTCTTTGAGTGCTTCATGCTGTGGGAATGGTTCAGCAGTATGAAGTTTATCTCTGTATATTGACCTAAATAATGATGTCAAAAAATAACAAAAATATGATTTTTTCATTCAAAACTATTTAGAAAAGATTTAAGATGATGGTGTCTTATGAACTTTGAAAAGTGACTCTGTTAAAGAATAGTTTTTATTTCACTTTTTCTGGTGAGGTCTACTGTGAGGAGAGAGGAAGTTTTACTGAGAAATTACAGTTACTCTGTTGCTGTACTGAAAACATACTCGGCAATTTTTTTCCTTGTATACCAGGACTGTAATTTTGTTTCTGTTCCTTTGGGTCAAATTGGTTTGCTATGAGCTTTCTTTGAGCACAGTAATCTTATAATTTTGGAATCCAAAACTGTGGGCTTCTGGCCTAGTAGGCATGCTTACCAAGAGAATGTAACCTTTTGGATTTTAGTAAATTGTAGTTTTGGTTTTTGTTTTCTCAGTAACTTGAAACTTTTTCTCTATATTGTGGCTGAGATACAGCTGCTTGCTGGAGGGCCACCAGTATTGATTATTTCAAAAGAATGGAAAAGTTTAACCACATACATAATACATATATTTTACTAAAATCTTGGTGTTTTGGTAAGCACTATTTTAGGCAAATTTATAACCAACATTTTTCCTTTGCAAATTGTTGTATGCTGCAGTGGATGAAGAGCAGTATTTACCAGCAGCAGAGCTAGTTACTGTCTGTGAAAGCCCTGGCATTTAGTGTGGTGGATGTCATAATGACAAGCTATTAGCACTTTGCTGCTTCCAGCAAGAATAGCTCACTAATTCAGTTTAGTAAAATATGGTGATACTTTTAGTGCCAATAATCAGATCTGGAGACTTTCAGAAACAACAATTATGGTGTATCATTTCTGCTGTCCTTGTGGCAAAGCCTTTAGGCATTAAAACTGTTTGGGAAAGCCCATATATATAGTAGTGCTAATGTTAATGGTTAACTTATCTACTGAATCACTTCTTTCTTTGCTCTTTTGCTCGGTTTTTGTTGTTCAACCAAGACAAAGCAGCTCTTTTTATGGAAAGGAAATGTAAGCACGTAACTAGGGTAAGATGTAAACCGCAAAGCTTCTGACACAAACAGGAGGCAAATGGACTTGAATTAGTTATGTATAAACGAGTAGGTTGTCTTAAGTTGTAGGTGAGAGCATAGCTGTGGTCAGGATTTGTTCTGAATCATTTCTGGGACCTCCAGAGGGGAATGGCTGAAGCATTCAAGCAGTGTATCAGATAGTATCTGAAGAAACCTGTTAGGAAGTTTCAAAAATTCAGCTTTCTTAGGTGTCCTTAAAAAAGCAACTTGAGATTCTTCCAAGGGAGAATGAGTTGGTGCTGATGTATAGACATGTCCTGTGCCAGTTCCCTTAGAGCAATGCATATCAGATATGGACTAAGTGCAGCTGTATGTGACTCCCTGCCACTGTGTGTGTGTGAGTGCATGCGTGTGCACGCATGTGTGTCCTTGAAGTTCTCAACTGCATAAACTACCACTGCTAGTACGCTGCACTAGCAAGCCTGCCAAGCTGAGAAGGGCCCTCTCATAACTGAACACTGAGTGAATTGTTCAGTTTGGTTTTATACGAAGAGGCAGCCAGGAGAAGACGAGGGTGCCTGGGAGATGAGGAGCTCTGATGGGACTCTGCAGATCACATATTGGCATCTCTGGATACTGGAAGCAAACAACCACTGACTGGCAGGAGTGGAAGATGTGGGAGAGCTGCTAATGCCAGAAGAACCACAGAAGACCTTGCTGAGAGCGTACACAGACCTCATCCAAGGTTCGCAGGGAAAGACACTTTATGTGAAGTGTTACACCAGAGCGAGGCACAGACTCTAAGGTTACTATTGTCTTTGGGTTGTTAGCTGCTCCACACATGTGGGCTTTCATGATAGCCCCTAAGTGATTGAAAGAGGTCACATCTCCTTCTATTGTTCCTGAATCAGGCATCCCAAGGTGGGGCTTCCTCCTGCCTTGTTAACGTGACTGGTTAACAGTTTTGCATTGGTTCTCATAGGTGAGCTAACCTGAAAAAGTGTCTGATGTTAGAATACTTTAAAACTCCACCATGATTTTCTTTTCAGAACAGGAGTTTCTCTGAGATGTCCATTGATATTTGACAACCTTGCTTTTACTGTGGTTTATGAAACCTTCCCCCTGGGCACTTTAATTGCAGACAAATGTGGTTTAGACTTGTGCCAAAATGATGGCTGAATACATTTCTGCTGAAAGCTCAATTACAATAAAGTTCAAGAGCTGCACCTCACTAGAGTTTTAGAGATTTGCTGCACCCTATGTGGCATGTAAGGGAGCAAGAGCAAAACCCACAGTGGGGATTTGTCAGTAGATGTGGGACATGCACCTTTTGCTATTGCAAAACAGTAAAAGTTCTGAAGCTCTTGCAGTGGTAATGAGCAGATATGCTTCATGGGGAGGTTTCACCCCCTTTTTGTCACTGTGGCAGTAATTTTATGCCTAGCTTTTGTGGCATATTAGTATGAAGACAGCTATGAATATGTAGGCAAGAAGGCAGCATGTATTCTTTATTTGAGGCATTCGTTTATGGATGGTGAACAGCTGGGCACACATCCAGAGGAAGAAAGGATGATCTCTTGAGTTAGTGATAAGGTAACAAATGTACAGGCAGGTTGAAAAAATCCTAATTAGTTCAAAGTAAGGTTACAAAGGGCCTAATTAGTAGTTAGATTAATTATGTCTAAGGAACATAGATCAAGTGTCGTGGCAAGTGGGCTCTGCAAGGAGATGGGAAAGAGAAGAGTAACCAAAGAAGAACCTTGCCTTTTGCCCTGTATGGTTTGATTTTTCTGAAGCATCTATTTCAAATAGTACCGTGTATGAAATGGAGTTTCAAAGCAATGCACAAATATTTCGTGCTTCAGTTAATTTGTATTGACAGTCCTTGTCTGAACAGTAAAATCCGGGCTTTTGTAGGAATTTCAGAGAAGGAAGTTTAGGATCAGACTTTCTCATGTTACACTTGTCCCAGTTGTTTTAACTGTGGGAGACAGGGGTGCTAAAATCTTTCAAAGACTGGCAAATTAACTTTTTCTCTTGCTGTGCATTACAATGCTCATAAGTGAGGTGCTGGCTTCAGGAAAAGCATCCATATCCCTGCTGCTGCTGCATCACATACAGGTAAAATACATGCAGTGTGTCTAGGTCAGACCTGACTAACTGGGTCACTGGTTTTTGGAATAGAACTCTTACAAAAACCACGTTTAGTTTTCATTGAATTGCAACTGTATTTCTGACAAAGGCTAAATTTGTTTTATATAATATATTTTAATGAAATAATGGAGGGAAAACAAACAAATATGTAAATACTCTTAATTACCTTTTGTTAGATGTTTCAGTTACGTTTACTGATATTTAAAGTATTGAAGATGAATGTTCTGAGGTAGAATAAATATTATTGTGTGATTTAAAATTTAGTTTACACAATCAAAAAAGAGCAAAAATATACAGTAGCCTCCTTCATAAACCTAGTAGACTCATCTAGCCCAACAGAAGTCAAACCCACCATTTTCTGTCTAAGCTTTGGTATTCAGTTTGGAAAGCTGTATAATTAGCTACTGTAAGCAAATCAAAGTGTTGTCTGGCACAATTATGAATTTCCAAAAGGTGGGTGTCATATAGCACAGTTCAAGTGCTTACCTCTAATATTCACATGCTATTAATGTAATTTAGAACTGTAACTGAATTAAGCTTGCCTTAGGAAATCAGGGATGCAGCACTGCCACGGATGGAAGTCACTGGTACAATAGTCAGCCAGTACATACAGCCTCTACAAGCTTGGCATCCTAAGCTGCTCTATTGTGCAGTTTGCTCTATGACACTTGTGTGGGTACTGCTGCATGCTCTACAGGTTTGAGCACACTCCATTACCCCAGCAATTCTCTGTTTCTACAGTCCTCTGTACTATTTGCATGTCCTGGAAAAGATCTTCTCTAAGTAAGCTGCCAGCTGGCCAGTAGCTGATAGATAGGCATTAGCTGCCACTGGGGAAAAGTGGGGTGAATTTAGTAATTTAGAATACTTTGGCACAAAGGGGTGCTGATCCCCTGGTGAATGGCAGTACGTTTAGACGCAGTAGTGTTATTCTACCAGTTAAGTGCCAAAGAGCCAAGTATTCCAAAGTAGACTTAAAGGAAAGTCAAGCCTCTGAAAATAAATTGTCTTAAGAAGAGCTGGTGAAGGCCTGTTAATGAAAGGGAAAATATAAAAATGAGGTAAGCATGCCAAATATTGTGTTAAATGTTACAGCGCTGGTATGGCACAAGACTTACTGCACATATTCTTCCCAGGTTCCTGAATTTGGTTAAAAATGAGCTTGATGAACTAGAAAAAGCATCTCTCACTTTTGGTCCTCTCCTCCTGTGCATGTTCCCAACAGGATGCTGTTAAGCACTGTGTGTCCCAACAGGATGCTGTTAAGTATTGTGTTCCCTAAACAAATGCTAATGTAATAACATCCCAACACACTAACAAATTTCATAAAGCAGTGGGAGTTAGTCATCGTATGCTGTGATTTATCCAAATTACTAATTTTCTTATTTTGAAGAATATATGTATTACAGAATCAATGCCCTGAGCTGTGCTTGTTGCTAGTGTTGCTTTTAATGCTTATGTTGCTATTCAGAAAGATGCACTTTCTTCTTTGTGGAAAGAAATTCATATGTATGTAAAATGATTTGTGTGTCTGAAGTGTAGGTAACTGACAGAACTACAAGAAGACATTTCTATAACTTCTCAGAGTATTTTGTGTATTACATCTGGATGCTCTAATGTATGAGCTGTGTACTCTCCTTATATCCAACTGGTGGTTCTGCATAATTGCAGATAAAGAAGTTCCCCAAAGAATCCAGCTTCAGGTTGTACAAGAAAGTGGTCTGCTCTAACACAGCATCTCAGATCGTTTTGGACTCAGGACTACATTAAGTAACTCTTATTTCACTAGACTAATAGGGAGTCCAGAAAAACTTAGCCAAGTAGAAATAGTGTTGTGGTTTCATCTGAAGTTACCAGACCAGCTACCAAGGGTGACAAGTGGAGCTAGTTGTTGATCTATGTTGAAATAGAGGCGTTTTCTGAAGAAGTTTCTTCCTCCTTTATCTGATGGGAATGTGAAAGTTGTGCTCTGAATGATCTGCAGTTAAGAGAAACCTCGGTGTGTTTAAATCTTAGCAGATTTTTTTTTTTAAATCTCATGTATTTTGTTCTTTTTTGTTAAAAATTAGACTATACTGAGGTCATATAAATCAAGGAATAATTCTCAACTTATTTTTATTGAGTGAGCAAGATAAGATAAAACTTACATAAATATATACTTACAAAATATAGTGAATACTGCAGCTGTCTGCATATCATCCATCTGCCTTTGATCCTGTGCTGCAGAGATTTACGCATGGGTCATGTGTGAGGGGAATCCAGCTGGTGCTGACAGCAGGTCACGTGCCCTGACCACAGACCACATGCAGAGAAACTGAAGCTCCCTGCACATATTGCAAGATTATCAGTTATGTTTGAGATTTCTGGTTTATTGTATAGGAACAACAAAATAATGTGTAAATGATGGTGGTGTGCTTTGGTTTGGGGTTTTTTTTGTCTGTGTGTATCTTTTTTTGGTGTGGTTTTTTTTTATTTGCCCGGGGTTTTTTGTTGTTCTTTTTCTTTTGTACTGTAATACCAGCATGTCTTTTCCCCTGGAAACCTCATTTAATGCTTGGTGTTCCAGGTGAAATCTGAAGGGGATTTTATAATGAATGCATGAATATGTGAGGAAAAAAAAAATATACAGAAGAGGGGGAAACTGAATTTTTAAAGTAATATTTCTTGTCTAGTCAGATAACTTTAACAGTACTACTCTGTCCCTTTTTGCACAAAGATTCTTCTGTATGGGGAAAAACTAGAAAGCAGAATCCTATGAAAAGCTCTTCCTCGTCCATCTTTGTCCCCTTGATGTTTGCACAACAAAAGCTTAAGAGTACATTAGGAATAAATGGCAGTAATGTACTGATGGGAATACTTCCACTCAAAGTGGACAATATAGGCTGGATGCAGCCCAGCTTTTAAGTGTAAGAAGCCTGTTGATTAATACTTAGGTTCTCTTTCTCACATGTAACACTCTATGTACTTTAAAGTCTAGGAAGATAGTTTGATGATGGAAGTGATGGTAGCTCTTATGCAATAAAGATTTATCAAAAGGTGTTTATTTGCACGTAGGGAAGTGACAAGCACCAAGACATACTGAGGTATGAAATAACTTGCTGAAATTTGAGGTGAGCTGCTAAGAAACTGCATCAGTGAGAAAGGCTTCCTATGGAGTTTTGGAAACATGGGAAGAAAGCTGGGCCAAAAGAAATCAGCTTTATCCTTTCTGCTTTGCCGTGGACCTTCTTTCAGAGTGAAAGGGATAGGGAGTGTCCTTTTGCCTTTGGTGTTGGTGTGATGTTGGTTTACTGTTTGGATGTGCAATTTGTTAAAGTTTCTAGTAACTTGTGTTCATCTGTTTTTACAGATGCTGTTGGCTACCAATATCCCTTGCATTTTACCATTCCAATTCCAATGCTGGCAATTTGTTGTTTTCAAAGCCAAATGAAGGGTTTTTTTGAAGAACATAAAATGATTGAACCTACCAGCATTTGATAATTGATGGTTGTATTTTTCCATAGGCAATTCCTATACTAGCTTCAGTATTCATTACCCTTTTGAATCCCAAGCTACTATTCATAATGAAGACACGAATCTGTGCAAAAAAATCCACGTGGACTTGATTAATATCCTTAATTACAGTGCACTGATCCAAAGGGTAATATTTCATACTGGGTCCTGTTAATAATCAGTTATGTCTCAAAGCACTTGGATCAATATCCTATTTTTTTTTTCTTGTGCACTGCGCTTATTGTATTAATATGAAAGTATTAGGATGAAGAAAGCTGCAAATGTTAACTAAAATCCTTCAGAAATTTGCTATTGATTTACTGAAAGTTTGTCAAATTGGAGAGGTTCAAACAGCTCAGCAATTGACATTTTTTAACAGAATATTTTTTAGAGGACATCAGCCAGCCCTGCTGAGTGCAGGGACATTAGGCAGGGAAATATTTCATAAGGGCATGTCTTCAGCCCTTGCCTGTTTTCCTGGTAAGGCACTAGCTAATTCCCACTTTGTGCTAGAGCAGCCCTGTGCTTAAGTAACTGCAGCCTCTCAGGAACACATATATATTACTTTGAGTACAGCACTGTGTCAACAGCACTCTGGGCTGGGGCAGTGGGATCTTAGCCTATATGTTGTAGCCACATACAGACGTGATTTAAACTGTCTGTCCTTTGGCTTGAACTGTCAATTCCAGGTTAAATGTGTGGTAGTCAGCAGTCTTCTCTATGCTTTGTGATGGTTTGCACTGCTACTGGCTTACTGCACTGTGGGTGCTCTTGTTGCTGTTCATCCTCTGAGTTTTGTCATTAGAGCCTCCTATACCCATCGCTAATTGAATTATCAACATGACGTGTCCTTAATTTGTTTGGCAGCCTCATGGAGCAAAGGTGAAAGTGATAGAGGACTGAGCTTCTAAAGCTTCCATTCATTTCCATTAAATTTGAGTACTATGCTGTATGCCTGCATTTATGGAAGTTTGAAACTGTCCCAACATAAAATTATTTCACTACATCCTCAGTCCATACCTGCAACTTGGACATAACTGCTGTCATAATACTGACAAATGTCAGGCTGCTCTTTGCTCCCTGCAATGTTAAGTCATAAAGGCAAAACCTTGTATTGTTGTTAGTTTTGTGGAGGGGGAGGGGAGGGGGAGAAATCCCTGAAGTGATAGGATGTGGGTAGCAGATTTTAATTGCTGCTTTCTCAGACTGTCTGTAGTCTGGTTAAAACAGGTTTTCCTGCTGATTCCCGTGAAAGAAGATGATGTTTTAAATATTGATGTGTATGTGAAGACTTTCTAAAGTGCCCAGATGGACCTCTCCAACTGTATTTCTCTGACAATATTTGTTGGGTTTTTTTTCTGATTGGCAGACACTAGGCTCCAGTCAGGGATGATGTCCCTCCTGACCACGGCAGCTCCCCAGGCAGTGTGGCTGGCTGTCCTTCTTCCTGCTGGCACACAAGTATTTCAGGTATGGCACTAGCATAAAACCAGAATGTAGAGGTGGTTTTGGTTTGTTGGTTTGGGGTGGTTTTTTTTTTTGTTGTTGTTCGTTTCTTTTTTTTTTTATTTGGTTTGGGTTTTTTGTTCAGTCTTTTATTCATTGATAAAACTTCATTTGAGACAGGACAAAGGCCATTTATTTTTAAACCTCTAAGATGCTCAGCAACTGGATTTTTCAAGGTAACTGAAACAAAGAGGATCGTAAAAATATTTGAAGTCTATTATTTCAGTTTTACAGATTTTATTTTATTTTATTTTTCTGGTTTTTTTCAATTGAAAATATAGACCTTTTTTTTTTAACTTTCTATCACAACCACGTTTGTCAACCCAGGACTGTTTTATGTGAACATGTTATCCACTCTTCCTCTGCTCAAACTGCCCAGCAATTTGACCATGTGATTTCAGCAAGACAGCCACCTCGAGGCTTCTTGATGTAAAGGCATTTTAAATAATTTCAAAGGGTTAACACACGGGATAAGAAGGCGGCTATGTCTGTATCTGAGACTTCAGTGGGAATGAGTTGCCATGAAAAGAAGAGCATATCTCAAAAGTAATCTTTTTATCCATCTCTGCCTCTAGAAAAAATTTATGGCAACCTAAGAATATCTATAATGGCACAATTTACATGGCAACTTTTGGCTGATGACAAATAGCAGTCTCAAAATGACTCAAGGGTTTAGGAGTTTTAGCCTTGTTTTCAAAAAGAATGTACTCATAAAATTGCTGACAACTTTTTTCTGTTTAATCATTTCACCAAGGCATTTGTTACCTGTATGTTATTACCCAAATTCATAATGCGAATGGAAGTCTTATCAATCAGCTGTTGAAGTTTGAATGCTTTTTTGGTTTAGCCTTTTTTGGTCTCTGAATTGATTTTGACAACTTTATATATTGTTGCTTAACACAGCTTAAAGATGAATGTTTACTACACGAGTCTTGTCAAACTGATATAATTGGTAAAGCTAAGTGCAAAGAAGACAGAAGTGTAATTTTAGAAGTACCAGTGGTACATTCGGGCTTAAATCCTATTGATATTTCACTCAGAATTCAGGTCCTATTTAGGACCAGATTTTCTCAGTAAGTGGTACTTGAACTTCTAGGACACTTAAGTGCTCAGTATTATTTCAGCCTTCATTCTTCATTCTTCATTAGCTCATTATATCTTTTAGATGTGAAAACCTAAATCCTAGCCCCATGCAGTGTTAGTGCAGTTAAGATTGCTTGAAATGTAAATATTTTTGAAAAAATAAGACATGTTTTTTTCAGATACTATTGGAGAGGTTTCTGAGGTGTCAACAAAGGAATTTTTTACAAAAATAAGGAGGAAGGTACTTTGGAGATGTTTGATAGCTTGTTATTAGAGCACTCACATGGCAATGGGAGTCCCTGGTTCAGTCAGATGCTCTTCCTCAAGGCAAGCAACCCAGCCCATCTTTCTTTTTTTCATTTTTTTCTTTCTTTTTTTTTTTTTTTTTCCAATCTGTGCATACCAGATTTCTGCATCCTATTCTCCTCCTAGTATGATTGGGATTCCCAGTTAAATGCCTCATACTTCAAAGGTAAGGAGATAAAATGTAAACTTATGTCCATCTAACCCTACACAGCAAAACTATACTCTTTCATTCCCAGGGTTTCTTAAAAGCAGCCACAGTATCTATATAATTCTGTATTCCAACGCTACTCTTTCATTGAGTTTTCATTGCTGTGACTCCACTACTGCCGCTCAACAATTTTGTGCGTGTCCTCGGGTGATGCATCCTTCAGAAAGGCAATTGTAAAGATCATTTATTATATCCTGTGTGACCTTTTGGTTTATCATTTCAAATGACCTGCAGCAGACTCTGCCTAAGGCGTTCAGTTGCTTTGTGGCGCAGTGGTTTCAAATGGTGGTATCTGTCTCCCTTCTGCACGTATTTTGCACGTAGCTGTTTGTTAGCTTAGAAGAAAGCATAATGTTGACATTTCTTTTGATGGACAGAGATGACAACAAGCTTGTGGGCTGCCTCCACATTAAATAAAAATGTTATTTCCAAAGGGAAATCATTGGTTTTTTTCTGTTTTTCTTTCTTTTCTTTTTTTTTTTACCTTTTTTTTTACCTTTTTTTTTTTTTTTTTTGGCTTTGGTTTTTGTTTTGTTTTGTTTTTCCCCAACAGGTTCCACAAATTATTACTTTTCATTAATTTTCTTGCCAAAGGTAATCATTTTTCTAAAGATCACTGTATTACTAACATGTAAACTAATCTGTCTGGAGAATAATTAAACCCTTAAACCAGAGAAGAATGCATTCAAACACACAGGTAGGGAGCTTAGGTCTGTGGTGCTCTCTTTTCAGTCTTTGCTGTATGCTCCTAGGATTAAATTACACTTCTGCTGTATGAGTATATTGATCTTGTTCATACTTCTGGTTTTTTGGTTGTTGGTTTTTTCCCCACCTAAATTACTAAACCTATGGTTGATTCATTCTTGTCAACATGGAGGTTTGAAAATGTAGTGGGAAGTTTTAAAATGTAGCATGGGAACATCTTTGTATGTACCAGTTTTACTGTCACCCGATCCTTTTCAGTGAATCAAAACTACATTTTAGGATTGTTATTTTTTGTGTACTGGTCATTTAGTGACTGACAAAAACATAAAAAACAAATATCCCAAACAAACAGAACTGAAAAAAGATCCACACCACCAGTTGGCAATAATCCCCTTATAATGTAAAACTGTACTTGAATCTGTTGTCTTAGGAACCTTTATTCTTGATTTTGAAAGCCTCTTTTTACTCTTTTATCTCTCTCTTTGTGTGTGTGTGTGTAAATTTTTAACACTTCTACAAAAAAAAAAAAAGTAAAAAGTAATTTATAACAAATACAACATTTCCAAATTGTAAGTTATTAAAAAAATATTTACTCAAAGTTTTTTGGGTCTGCCTAATCAGTAATTAGCTAAAACTCTTTGATAATTGTCAGTGAGACTTGCATTCCTTTTTGTAGAGAAAAGGCTTCAAAGTCTAAAAAGTTTTGGGGGTTTAATCTGGTGAAAAGGCAGTGTAATGCTCAGGGAAGGTCATTAAAATTTTCAATTTAAATTGATTACAAGGAAATGATATGCCAGAGGAAAAAACAATAGATGAAAAGAAGTGTCCAAGATGGCAAGAGAAGATGAATGCTATATGTTTTGCCCACCTCAGATTATCCATGACAAAGTATGATTGTCTAATATCTCAAGATGAAGAGGCTAATACAAGGCTATAAATCACAGTGAACAGCTTTTCAAATAATAAAGCAGTCTGCCTTCTTGCTAATAAGCCCCAAGTTAGGACCCTGAAATGTGGAAAACACAGGCTAGCATTCACCTCTGTGTGGGTGACAATGACTTATGCATATTTTGCATCCCCAGATTGTCTGGGGAGACAGCTGAGAGCTCGACATATTGCAAATACAGCAGATTTTTAGCCTTCTTGTTCGTTACTTATATGTAAAGATTAATAAGAAAACTATGGAATATGTGATGCTTGCATATAATTTAACTAACATCCATTATTACAGTTATAGGATCCATGTAAGTCTAGAAGTCAGTTTCTGGGAATAGTGTTTACTGTGTGGTTAGATTTCCATGCTTCCACAGTTTTACAGTTGGAGTTGGTCCTCATGTATGAGACGTTGTTATTGGCTCTCTTTTTATCTTCTGACTCCTCCTTTGCCCAGCCTTATTGACTCTACTTCTGACGGAGAACACCTGCTTTTCCATATGAAGTGCTTACATGACATATAAGAGCACATACAAGTTCTAACAAGATGTTCACTTAAGACTTACAGTTCTTCCCCTTGTTAACATTTGAAAGAAACCAGATTGGGAACAGCAGAACACCAACAAAACCACCACCACCAAAACCAAACCAACAGCAAGAAAACAAAATAATAATAAAAAAAGATAAATATTTTCATAATACGGGGGCATTTTGAGCCGCATATCTGTGAAGTAGATTAAGCTGTCCCATAATCTCTCAATGAATTACATCAATAGTAGGAGAAAATGAATATCCTTGTTTTAAGCAAAATCAAGTATCCTGTATCATGATGATGTGCAAGGGTTTATGCACAGCCAACACAGTAATAGTTTCCCTGGTGGAAAGAAGCAGAGGAGATCTAAGTATCAGGTATGCGGGTTGCAATTTTTCACTAGTGGAATTAAGTCAATTGGTCAGAAAGCTGTGGAAGCAAAAACGAAAGTAGAAGCATAATTGCTAAGAAGTTGTTATCATTCTAGTAACTATACCTGCATTAATTTTTTTTTTTTTGTTCCCCCCCTCCCCCAGTGGTAGAATACAGGACAGATCACAGAGGTAAACAAAAGCACTTTAAGAAAAAAAAAATCCTGGTTTTGTTAATCTGCATAAAAATATTTAGTTAAGTGAAAGCATTTTCCTTTCAATTTCAATGGAAAATTGAGAAAAAACCCACTTCATTCTGATACAGTTTTATTCATATGCTTTTGCATTGGGACTTGGAATTTGTGAAGCTGGGGTTAATTTTTCTTTCAAACACTTCAGAAATACTGGAATACAGCAAACTTCTAATTTTTTTCAGCCTTTGTGTGTTTCTGAAGTTAAAAATAAAATCTTAAGTAAAATAACGAACATTATAATTATTCAGAAATCAACAAAAAATATTAGATGCTCACAGATAAATAATAGTTACAAAGTAGACAATTTACAGAAATCTGAAATTTTAGTACATCCTTACTTCAAAATTGAAAATATGAAATGTCTTAATGCAAAAAAAACCCCACCAACCCTAAAATGAAACAGAGACAATTTATCTCAGCAGCTGCAGAACTTTACAGCACTCTTGTCAGGTAAGGCACAAAACCTTGGAAATCTATCACTTGAAGAATTGAACAATGTTTGACTTTTCTTATACTAGCTATTATCTTAGTAACTAACTGTATCTGATTAACATGAATTGGTATAATTTGATAGGCTACTCAGAGGGAGAATGGAAGAATTAAATTCTCTTCTGAGCCCTGCTGCTATTGGACTGCTCTGCTTTTAGTAATTTGTTGCATCTAAAATAGAATAATTTCCATCAGGGTTTGAAGATCCAAGGTGGAAAAACATGGTACTGAGAATTATTCTTACTGGAGGATACTAAGATATTGCAAGACTAGGTGAGCCTTTGTCTCACTCAGACAAAGCCCCAAGCCTTCTCACACCTTCTTACTTCCTCTTGAAGCTTTCTTCCTGTTTTCTATGTATATCTCTCAATTAAAACAAAACAAGTAGCAATGAGTTATAATTAGAGTAATTTCAATACAAAAGAATGCTTGGTTTTGGCAGAAAAGAAGGGAAGCAAGAACTTAAGGGACCAGACCTCTGAGGTCGTGTTTCCTTTGCACAGATTCTAGAAAATAAGGAAATTTGTGCATAACTTTTTATCCTTCTCTGGATTATCTTCTCTTATAGAAGAATTAAAACATTAATTTGGTCATTATGTAGCTCTTTCAGGGCTTGAAAAACTAATTTTCATATCAATTTTCCATCCTTGGAAGTGATGCCAGCCTTTGGTCCCTCTTCTGTGATGAGAACATGAAAACAAACCACACAAATCAAAAGCTTTTTCAATGTGAATCTGGAATCATCTCACAGCAAATAAAAAGTACAGTTAAAATAAGAACTTCACACTCAAACTAATTGAAATAAATCAATTATTCAATTGAGCTAAAATATCTATTTCTCAGAAAGAATAGCCCTTGAGAACCTCAAGCTTTTTAACTGTCTTATAAAACACCTATTGACTGTCTAGATCTCCAGTGATCCTGGAAGAGGAAGGAAAAACTTCTTTCATGTACAGTTCATACAGGCAGCAAAGGGAAAATCCTGTTTGTACGATGTTTACATGCCCCTGTCTTATTTTTGTCCTTTTTTTTTTATTTTGTTCCTACAGAATCCTTTTCTTACAAGAGGTACAAAAGGAGATTAAGACAAAACGCCATTGATTCACTGCAAGTTAATCCTCCTACAAGTGAAGATCTTGTACAACATAGAAGTACACATGATAAAGATAACACTTCATGGTGTTATCTTTAATGTTACTCCTTCAACTGGCTTGACTTAAGTTTTAAAAAGATTCTTTGGAAAGAAGAAGTCCTTTCTATCTCAAATATAGGTCGCTCCGAAAACCTCTTCCTGTTACAGCTAATACACTTTGTAGGATGCAGACTGTCTTTCTGGAAGAAGTTCTCTACATGGGGCAGAACAGTCTCAAGTCTTGGTCAATATTGACAGGCTAATTTGAGCTAAAATAGCATGGATCTCAAACTCGCACATCTGAACCATGTTTGGTTTGGTATGTGGAATGAGAGAATCCTGTTTCAAACTAGCAAATCCACTTCCAAATTCGGAATATTTTACTTAATAAAAAGAGCATTTGAGTTAAAAAAAAAAAAAAGAAAAGAAAAAATAGAAAACACTTCAAACTACAGAGAAGTAATTTAGGATGGAGATTTCTGTGTCTTCAGCACAAGTAATGTGTGTGAAAATAGAGTGAAAAATATCTACATTCAGATAATTCCCCATCTAAAACACACTTAAATTCATTTTTACAGTGGCTAGCAGATTAAATCCCTATTTTAGGCTCTCTGAGAATGTAATACCAATAAAAAAAATATTTGGGGTAGGAGAAAAGCAGGGCAAGCTAGCTTTACCAGAAGCAGCTCCACTGAGTGCATATGTAAAACAAATACTGCTAGGACAAAAATTACTTTGTATTGTAATCATGATCATATTTCCTGTTTTCAGTCGTACAAAAACAGTGCATCAAACATCCAAATGAGTTGAGATGTGTTTTGCTGATTACTGCAGCAGATGGTACATCTCAATTAGGGAAAAATATTTTCTGTTGGCTTATTATACTTTTAAATTAAATTCAGTTTGAGTGGAAGATCAAACATAACAAAACAAAAGATTATTTTTCCTGGTTCTTTTATCATCAGGCTGGGTATTGCACAAAATACTAATATATTACATTAAGTAGTAACCATGAATGACAAAGCTGCTTATTCTGTTTATTTTTTTCCCGCCATAATATGAGTATGATGATGTAACAAAATACGTTAAGAGCTGGAACCTGGTAGCTGAAAAGAATTTAATGTGATTTGCACAGAAGTTACCTGAGATGTGAAAGGATGATGAAAAGGACATCACCGAGGAGAAGCATCAGGTTGTTCAGCAGATGACTGTATCTACCACTGCCTTTCATGTAAGGCAACTGGTTCTAGAAGAGATCATCTGACTGTGGGTGTTACAATATGTGTTTTATTTTGGCTCTAATTTTGAAAGAAGTGCTTTGTTGGCATAGTAAAATTTCTTAGCTCACCAGATGTGGCAGGCACACTATCATGCAAAGAACAGTAATCAAATATAAAAATGTTAACTTCTTGTGTTTGCTTATTTTGCAAAAGAAAAAGTACCAGGACCACAGAACTCAGTTGAGGAGGTATGCTTTGGTTTCATTCATCCAAAGATGCTTTCATGTAGAATACAGTTTTCTATAAATTGCCTTAAAATCTTTAGATATATCTAAAGTGAAGTAGTATTTCACTGCAAACTGCAAGCTGGATGAGAAAACAGAATACTAGGAATTTACTCAGCTAAGCCTTTTCAGCCAAATAACTTGAGGATATAAATTCAACTGCTACAATTAACACTGATTATGCATCAATGACTTGGGTAGCCTTAGAATTATAAGAAAAGGGATTAAATCATCTTTGGTTTCACAGCTCCTGTTGAAGAACTAGAAAGACAAAAATCTTGGTGTCTGTAGCTTACTAAAGCTGGGAAGTTTACTTGGAGAAACATGTGCTTTCGTGACATCCTTTTCATTTGGAATAGCTCCTTAATCAGAAAAACTGGAGCTGTAGTGCTTGCTTTTTGCTGCTTGGAAGGCTATTCTGTCCTATTCTGAAAAAAAAAACAAAAACCAAAACAAAGGAGCTTGAGGGATTCTAAAGGAAATGGGTCACATTTATTTCTGCTGTAACCTCTTTGTCAATGGATAATGAATTACATAAAAAAAAAAAAAGAGTTTTGCCTTCCACTGAAGATAAAGCTGATCTTTTTTCAAATAACCACAAATGGGCAAAAGTGGTTTTCTTAGTAATTGTCTACCTGAATGCTAAGTGTTTGGTATGATACTTCATTTATTGTTCTAAATATTTAACTGTAAGACAGCTCTCACTGTTTTAAACTTTCTGTTGCTATCAGGCCAATGAGTTTCTGCAGGTACGTTTTGAACAAACAGTTCTGGTTTTGGCTAAACTATTTTCACTTGCATCTGCTTCTCAGCTTCTCTGTGTCAGGGTATTTTCAAGTTTCCAGAATATTGCATAGAATAATTACAATTATTGATCCCAACCAGGTTTGGGAATGAGCATGGCTTCATACAATGGCTCCAGGGTAACCATGAAAATGACAAATTGTTCTCTGTCTACTGTTTCTGACTGTGAAACGTACTAGACAGAAGACTTCAGATATTTGCAACTTTAATTATCTTTTGAGTTGTAAAAGATAATTACATATGAGAATATGGTTGAGCCAGTGCAACACTTCCTTTTAGATTAAATTCCTTCTGAAGGTGTTTCAGAATAGCAAACTATCCCACTGTAAAAATGCCTGAAATGTACCTGCAAGTGTTTAGCAGTTATGAGAACTGACTTCGGGGGGGTTTGGGTTTATTCCTGGAAAATGACAGAATCATGCAGTGGTTTGGGTTGGTAGGGACCCAGTTATTCCGTGAAGAAGGAGAACAATATTTTACATAGTTTGCCAACCTTTTATTAACCATTTTTAGAGGGTTCTAGTCCCTTGGACAACTGTTTTCCTTAAGATTGAAGACAATGAGTACTGACTACAACGAGAGTAAATTCACTGGGGTTTTTAGGATATAAAATAATTAGAAGCTAAAATGTAGTGACATTTTGTCTGCATAGAAAATGGTTGAATTGAAAGGTACGCTTAAAAACACACACAGGAAAAAGTGATTATGAAAGTCAATATTGGTCAGGACAGCAGCCAATGCTTTTCTCTCAACCCTTTCCTTTGACAACCAAGGAGAGTACCAGTGGACTTCTTTCACTTCCTGCCTGCCTCTTGGCACTTCTTTTTTTTTCGTTGTTGTTTTTTAAAGCACTGGTTTGATGTGTTGGACTTAAAGAAAATGCCAACAAATACAAAATCTCAAATGTGAATGATGCTGTTAGGTTTCCCAAGCTTACAAGTATTTTTGTGCCTGAAATCAGTTTTCTGTTGTGTAAGAAGGTTCAGAAAATATCAGTACAGCATAATGTTAGCTGAAATTGCTTCATGTTCAGGTTTATTTTTAATTTTTGCAGGTGTAACTTCACTCTTGCTTATTTTATTTAAAACTCTCCTTGTATTTAAAGGACTTTCCTTCCTTTTGCTTGACTGCTCCCAGTTTAAATGATGTCAGCTAAGCCAGAGAACCTGAATGTCTGTCCTCTACAATGTCCTGTGTCTTGGCCTTGATTAGTGGTGTTGCTTACACTGTCAATTACTAGTAGATACTGCTGTTGTTCTGCTCTTTGATCTTTTCAGCTCTTCATTCTGCCATGTCTGATGAATAATAGTGATGGGTGGAGAAAGATCTGCTTTGTTCAGGGTCTGCAGGCCACTTCACGTGTATTACTTCCTCAGTAATACTCTCTCATATTTATGAATGTAAAGCCCAATTCAAAAGTAGTGTAATATCAAATGAATACAAATACAGAAGGTACAGTGGGTCTGTAGCAGGCCTTTGTATTGTGTTCTCCAAAGTGAATGGTCCAAATAATGGTCAGTAGCTTTAATGTATACAATGACTCTTCCAGTGCTTCAGGACAGGAAGCAAATATTGGTCTGTGCCTTTCAGCTTTACTCAGTAGCCTACTGAGTTCTTTTAGTGATCCATGAAGATGGATATTGGTCAATAACCTGTCAAGAAGAAGGGAAAAACCAGAAAGCTAGATCTTAATTACCACTGGTTATTAGCCATGGTTAGAATTAAGTTTCTAGGCCTTGCTTTGCTCTTCAGACATTTGTCTGAGAATATTCTTGTAAGCATGTTTCTAATTTAAAAGGGGAAGGAAAAAAAAAAAAAAGTCAGTGGTATACTAATAGCCAACAACAGTGATGAATTTACCTGTCCTTAGAGAGGAAAAAACTGGCCTATGTCTGTCCTATAAATTTCCGAATGCTTGCTAGCTGCCAGCCTGCCCTGCCTCTGAGACTGCAGCTAGGACAGCCGGGGTTCAGCCAGGGCTTCAGCTCTCCCACGTGCAGGGCAGGAGATGGGGCTGTGCAGTCTGTTGAAGAAACGCAGTAAGCACAAGCTCAATATCCTCCTGATGGTTTTCAGGGTCTCATTGTGTATCATATACACGTGGTCTGGTAGGTGAACGATCCCATGCATGAAAAATAATGACAATGTCACCTTTCCTTCAGTAAAAGATTAAGCTTAAAAGTTTAAATATTTTGTGTTATGGTATGCTTTTTTCTATTATGTTTGGGTGTTGTTATGTAAGATTATGTACTTAGACTTTCTTTGAGGCATTTTTACCTATTGTTAAAACCAGTCTACCTATCGTTAGAACTAGTTCATTCTAAATTCATCCAAGCCTCATTATCCAAATTGGCTCTAGCTACTGCTGTAACAATTTGGTCATTGTAATTGTTCAGTTTCATGAGGCTTTTAAACCAGAGATTATTAAATGTAAAAAGCTGATACTCGAGTGTGTAAGTGTACAGACAGAGAGCAGGAAGTACAGAAGGTATGTTGATATTTAAATGTGTGTTTGTATACAGGGAGCACAAAGTACAGAGGTAAGAGAACTGGAAACATTTCAGATGTTTTCATATGCTTTCTGTTTCCTTTCTACTGCATAAATGCTTCCAAATATGAAGATAAGTGTATATTTGTATCCCAGTAAAGTGGTAGAATTAGTACAGGAGAAAGAAAAAATTGAAGAACAAAGAACAGCATAAGTTTAGGCAGTGGTGTTAGCAGAACAAGACCTTAAATAAACTTCCACTTCACCCTCTTCATTGTAAATTTGTGTACAGATTTCTTCAAAAGTTGCTGAGCTAAATATTTTCTAATGTCGTCTTTTGTCATTATTTCAGATTTTTTGCTGCCAGTGCATCATTGTGTTGGCTTAGTGCAAGTAATGTGCTTTTTTTTTCTTCCTCATTGTGGGAACTGACTAAAACTGCAGAGCTTTTTGACCCTGAAGGTGTTTGAGGTAGACTCAACTCGATTTTCATGGCAGGTAAATGAAACTATTAGCTTTTTCATTGTCATTTCTATTTATAACCCTTTTCCAGGTAATTGCAATGATGTTTGTTCTTTCTTTCTTTTCATAGTCCTACATACAATATGAAATTGCAGCTTAGTACTGTAAGTCTAATGGGAAATAAGGTAAAGATTTGGAAAGAAGTCATAGAAAGAGTCATACTGAAAAAATATTGATGGCTAAGTATCCTGTTTGCAGCATTAAAAAGAAAACCAAAGCCCACAGCCAGCCTGCAGTGCACCTGGCCTGTTGAGCAAGATTCCCTCCCTTTCCAGCTGGTTCAGACTTATTCCAAATTTTTATCTGTTGGTCTTCTGTGTGGCTGTTACTGAGCAACAAAAAATGCATACAATTTTTGCTAGTTTTTTTTCCTGTAATACTTCCTTTGTCTTGACTCTCACTCGTACAAGAAAATAGAGTATCTATAGTAGAAGAGCTTTCCAATTTGTTTTTCAATCTTCAGATAGGAGAAAAACTTTAAAAATATGAGAGGGTTCATAGTTTACAATTTATAGGAATAAATAATGCATCAGTATCCATAGTTTACATTCTCTAGGAATAAATGAGAAAACTAAAAGAGATTAAAAATCCGAAAAACTTGGTAAATTTAATAAAAATTTTTTAATCTTTACCCAGCTACTATGTTTAATAGTTCCTTTGTGCACTGTAGTCTATTTTCCTTTTAAGAAACACCATGGGTTTGGCAGATGTCAAATATTAAGCTTAAAAATATCAACATCCATGATAGATTATTATGTAGGCAACTGTTCCAAAGATATCTCCCAAGCTGGTAAAGAAAAATTAAAAAAGAAATATATTTTTATTTGTTTCTTCAAAATAGTTTCTCTCAATCTGTGCCCTATTTTGTCTGACACAATTATCTCAGGAGTAAGGTAATTAAATGTTGTGATAGAAAGTTATTTAAATTTGAATGAGTATTGGGAAGGAACATATAAAAATACAAAATTTAGGGTTTGTTTTGTTGCCCACAGATCTGGCTTCATTAAAATGCACTTGCAGTGGTGGATCAGTTCTAAAAGAGTATGTTTTTATGCTGGCCTTTTTTGTCTCCTGCCAAGACTTGTGTATATACTTAATACACTACTAATAGTTGTTTTGACTGTTAATACAGGGTATAATAATCATGCAGCACACTACAGCTATTTGTATTCCAGTTATGCAGGCAACACTAAGAAAGGGCTGAATGACTAAAGAATGAAATATTATCCACCAGTTGCTTTTGTTCCATGGTCACCCAGTGGAAAGGCTATTATAATCCAAAATATTACCATATTTAGTTATTTTTTTTTTCTTTCAGTAAAACACCAATTTCTGCTTCAGGAGCAAATAGGATTATTTGAGGGAAAACAGTCTGTGAGCCACCTACCTCCCTCCCCCCCGTATGGGAATCTCAGCATTAAAACACAGGGACTGCAGAGGAAAGACTAACACCATGGATGATTATGGGTTCTATATGTTTAAAGCTTGTCCAGTTGTTAGAGAGTTAACATAACTGTTAATAACTATCTGTGAAGGCTAAACATTGGAAATTAAGAATAGTTTCTCTTCCTGCAAAAGGACTAGAGGTTGTAACCTGGGATAAAGTATTGCCATTGAAGAAAGTGAAATTTAGGCTGAACTTGAAGAAATGTTTCCTGAGAGCAGGTTTTATTAAACAGCAGAACTGAATCTCAGGAGAAGAGATAGGAACCCAACAAGTTCAGACGTTTAAAAGAGACTGAGAAAAATGTCAGGAAAATTTACCATAGGGAACCATCTACAGCTATCACATGATTGGATGAGAGAGACCTAATATGCCTCTTTCATTCCATCTTTCATACTTCCAGAGTTCATTAGCCCCCCCTCTTTCCTTTGCCCTCTGTACCTTCAGGACAACTTGCAGGCAATTTTTAAAAACACATTTCTCACAAAGCACGTGTAGCTTTTGTTCTGAGGTAGAACACTCATTATCCAGCAACCCTTCGGTATGAGGCCGCTTGTCTACCCAGACTTCTGCCATCTCTGTTGGTTTTATTTTCTAAGACTCTGACAAAGATGCGATTACTTTCTGTCCCATGAACAATGGTTATAAATATTTCTTTTCTTCCTCAAAATAGGGAAATGCAACCCTGATTAGAATAATCCAAAAATCTACTGAAATGGGGCTTTTAGAAGAAAAATGTGTGTGTTCTTTCTGCATTCAGGCATTTTAAGACCTAAGCTGTTTAGCAGATGACTTGTTTCATGAGAATGTGAAACAAAAGAAAAAGACCTGTAACCTCTGTCAAAAAAAAAAACCAAAAAACAAAACAAAAAAACCCAAACCTGAAAAGGGGACACTAATTCTTAGAAAAGTTGTATTTTAAAAAAAGCTGTTGTGAGTCCCATGCTCAAAGACAAGTTGCCAGCAGAATTCATAAACTCAAAGCTTGTTCAACTTTGAGACCCTTGTACACTCGTTTTATCATGACAGTTAATTTTCAGGTGTCAGGGCTGTCAGCTGGGAGGAGGATTAGCGACTAAGTCAGAAAGAACATTCTTCCCAGCATGTCTGGTGAGCTGTCAGTGGCCTTTCACCATAGCTTCCTCCCATACAGCTGCTTTGTGACATCATGGTGTGCACTAGAAATCCCCGCAGACTTTTGCTGGGAAATTGTTTAATCCAGCCTGGTGTCATCTTTGCACTTTTAACTATTTTCTTGCTTAAAGACTAGCTAGCATTTGTTTAAAAATCTGAAATATTTGTGTAGTAGATGCAAAAGCCTGTGATGAATGGGCAATGTAACATTTTTTCAATATACTGTTTTATGTACTAAACAATTTAAAATTTAAATTAAAATTTATGTCCTAAATTACTGCTCAGTAGTAAACTATTACTTCAGAGTGGAATTTAACAAAAAAAAAAAGGTCCTTGCTTGGTGTTTTTTTTTTTTTTTTCTCTTCTGGAATGGTTACATTTGGATGATACAACGCTTTCCACCTACAAAGAGATCAGAACAAAGGTTATTTACCTCTAACCTCAATCACATCTATTTAATAAAGTGCTCTGCTCATAGGTTACCTCGAGAATTGGCTGAGGATTGAGGCTAACTTTCTGGCTTTTTTCTTGTCCCAGTGGAGCTTGGTTAGTTTACTACAATTGAATATTTCTTTGTTGATCTGTATCTAAGACAGCCAACAAATGGGAGTCATAATGTCAGTGTGGTAGAAAAATCACAGTTTAAAAACAACAAGCTCAACAAATTCCTTCATCTCCCTTAATCAATATTTAGATTAAAGTGTCAGATAAAATCCTTTGGGCATTTTGTTGTAGCTGAAATTAAAGACAAATGTATAGGAATATCTTTTACTTCCAGATTTTTCTCACAGCTCTTTACAGCTACACAGTTAGGACAAACAAGTGACTTACTAGAAATGAAACATTATTGCTATCAAACAGAATAACCTTATATACAATGATCATGGTAATAACCTGAATAACAGACCTGAATAACCATCTCATAAAAATTTGAATGCTCTGTGGGATGATTTTTTTTTTTTTTTAAATGGTTTGGGTTGGAAGGGACCTGACCTTAAACATCATTTAGTTCCAACCCCCCTGCCATAGGCAGGGACATCTCCCACTAGACCAAGTTGCTTAAAGCCCCACTCAACCTGGTCTTGAACATTTCCAGGGATGAGGCATTCACAATGTCTCTGGGCAACTTGTTTCAGTGCCTCGCTGCCCTCACAGTAAAAAATTTCTTCCTGATATCCAATCTCAATCTACCTTCTTTCTATTTAAAAACATTACCCCTCGTTCTATCACTATGCTTCCTGATAAAGAGTCCCTCCCCATTTTTCCTCTAGGTCCCCTTTACTGTAGGGTCTCCTGGGAGCCTTCTCTTCTCCAGGCTGAACAATCTCAATACTCTGAGTGTCCTCATAAGAAAAGTGCTCCAGCCTTTGGACCTGCTTGAGCAGATTCATGTCTGTCTTATGCTCAGGGCCCTAAAACAGTTTACAAAACCGAGTGACAGACTTGGCTATTGGGGAAAAAAAAAAATGTATATGGTGACTATATATTTCATCGAAATGCTTCAGGGGACTCGAGAAAGTTTTGCTACTTGAAGACTCTGTTTTTCTTCTCCTTGCTATCCTCACCAGCTGTCCTTGGTATGGCTTTGTAAAAGGTTGTTGTCTTCTAGTTCCTATAGATGTGTCTTCAAACGGTTTAGATTACTCTCTGGTTTGTTGGTAAATATGATTTAGAGTTAGAAAGCTGTCAAATCCCAGGCTACATGAGAAATTATATAATAATTTAGTGATCATTGAAAGGTAAACCTTTAAATTTAAACCTAAACAAAGATACAGTCATCTTTCCTATCCAATAAATTAATTAATCTTTGACCAAAAATAGAGCTCTCATCTTGGCTATGAGCTGTATTTTAACCACGGCATCACTATGGAAACACATGACTATGAGTCTTTCCTGATGCCCTCTTCTTGCATTTTTCATCATTTCTGTTTTATGAGAAAGATAAGACAATCTAGACCTTTGGCCCCATGCTTTACAATGCACCTGAGACATTCATTAATGGTCCAGAAATTATTTGTGTGTCATGTCTTATTGGTTAAATATCACTTAATTATTTATGGCTTCATGCTTTTTTCTAGGGCTTTAGACATTTACATTAACAGGTAAGGGTATGCTTCCTATAAGATTATTTGGGCAAATCAGATTTAAAGCAAAGTTATATAGGGCATGCTAGTGGCAGTCTCTTTCTTGCCTATAACTCTTTTCTTTTTTGATGTTATTTCTTCAGCCAACTGGATTAATTCTTTGAAATGATTTTAAATTACTATTTTCTCCCATCTATCCATATTAAAGGAGCTAACAGTGTTGTCACTTTCTTCTGGTTTTGTCCTCCCTGCGTAGAAGACTTGTATTCTGTGAACTGAGATGTGAGCATGACAGCTTAATGAGAAGCCTCTTTGCAATGTCTCTGATACCGCTCATCCCAAGTTCTCATCGGGACATGAGATATTAACCACCAGTTGCCCTTTGAGACTTACTGATAAGGGACAAGGCACACACATTTAAAACTAACCTCACACCCTAGTGTAGTTGTTTGTAGGCACTGTTCATACACATTAAGAGGTATAGTGTTGATTTTAGTAGAGGACAGTAGGAAGAATACTTGTTTTTTGGACTCAAAGGGATTGATTGATCTGTAACTGCTCCATTTGGAAAAACAGTCTGATTAGTTTTTAAGCTGCATGCTGTGGCATCACTAG
>JANHGN010022189.1:2520-13093 GCA_024605025.1 Megaceryle maxima | reverse complement strand
CCCGCAGGTACCGAACATGCCGGGGATCGTCACCAGTGTCGTGCGGTTCTGGCTCTTCTGGAGGTACCCACCAGGCCAGGACAAGCCCTACAGACCCCTGCATGCATGAGGGGGTCCCTCAGGAAGGAGCCCACGTTGCTTGTGAAGCAATGAAGGACCCTCCTCCCCACCCCCCAACCCGTGCCAGTCTGTTCCAGTGTGGACTGGCCCCAGCTGCCAACACCCGGGTGCCACTGTGGCTCTGCTGTTTCCCTCAGCCAAGGGCTCCCAGTAGGGCCAGGGCCCCAGGTGGGCAGCACTTGCCTCTGCAGTTCGCCCTCGCCAGTGTCCCTCCAGCTCTCGGTCCTTTGGTGATGGTTGGGTTGGACTCAGCAATGTTTTCGGGGTGCCAGGAGCCCACTCACCTCAGTCCCTGGGCACCCCACCTGTTCTTGGGGACCCTGGATGGTCTTCCATGCCCGTGGCTCTGCTCCAGCACTGAGCTGGAGCTGCTGGGAAGTCCAGCATCTCTTTTGTACAAATTTAAGTGCCTTTTAATAAATCGGAGACTTCCCAGGACCTCATTGTTGTCCCCTCCCTTCTGCTGTGCTGGCTGCCAAGTCCAGGATGGCTCCTGTCCCCACAGCCACGTTGTCCCCACAACGGTGGGGGCTTATCCTGGCACATCCAGGGCTCTGGCAAACTCTCCTCCAGCAGCACCCACTTACCAGCAGTGAGGAAACATTAGCCCTGGCCCCAGGATGGGGGCACAAAGCTGGGTTGGGGCAGGGAGAGGGCACCAAGGATGGCAGCACTACCTGGGGAGGCTGCTCTGATGCCCCCTCCCTCCCCCTCCCAGGGAGCAGCAGCTTGGGGACACTGGTCACAAGTTCTGCAGCTTCAACACAAAGCTTGCTACTGGCCACCATGCTGGCAAACTTAAAAATCAATTAAAACCCTCCCTAAACTCATGGTGATTGACCACCCTGGCATCGACCCAAACTCGATTAACACCCGGAATGAAGTTATCAGGGAAGCATCAGCGGAGGGACAGGAGTGCATTTGAGTGACCAGATTACAAACCAGCTGCCGGAGCCTTGGGAGAGGTGACTCCCTGGGGTGGGGGGGACAGAAGAGCAGGAGAAAACCCCCACTCCCCCCATCACTACAGCGAGGAGCCCCATCCTGGCAGCTTTGCTGCATGGGCAGCTCCTCCAGCCCAGATGACGCAAACCGGATTAAGGAAATGGTGACGAGGACTTTGGCAGAGCCTGGTGCTGCGGCTCAGACTCGTTTACACCTGGCGACGTGGCTTGGGCAAAAAAAAAAACCCAAGATAATAATAAAAAATTCAACGCTGAGGTGAGCAGCAGGAGTGGGGCTGAGGGGAGCCCCGAGTTCCCGCTGTGCTGTGGTGGCCGCTGGGCTCGTCTGGCATGTTCCGTCTTGCCACCGTGGAGCTGCAGCTCCCCTCCCCTTGCAGGTGTCTCTGCCCCTGGGCGTTGCTCCCCCAGCTGCAGCAGCCCCATTTCCCCACGGGGAGCAGCCTCTGGACCCCTCTCCCAGCCCCCAGTACCGGGCTGTGGCTCCCGGCCTGGGCAAAGGTGCTGCTGAAGCGGCAACCGCTGTGGGAAGGAGCGTGGCCAGCAGACACTCGGCTGCTGACCGGTGGCTCTGGCCACGAGTGGAGGGAGTGGCTGCGATGAGGCCCCACGTGTGAGGCAGGAGGTGAGTGGAGCATCCCCCCATGGTCCAGAGCATCCATGGCAGGTGTGGGTCTGCGTGGGGAGAAGCTGCTGCTGTGCTGCTGCCAGCTGAGCTGCCAGAGGGCCGTCAGTAGCCCCTGGATGAGCGTCAGTAGCCCACAGAGGGCTGCCATCCCTGCCCCAGAAAGGCCACACTTTGCCAGCTCTGGGGCGGTACCACCCCCCCCAAAAACTGCCACCCACAGGGGAAGCTGCCCACCCTGCTTTGAGCTGCCATTGTTGCTCAGGAAACACCTAATTAGTTGCTCCTGCTAATTAGCCCGAGTCCTCCCTCACGATACCAACTGCTCCTTTTTTGCAGAAGGATGCGCAGCCGATAATTAAAAACAAGAAAGTCCTTTGGCTGGTATGCGAGGCGGCCGGCAAGGCTGCCAGCAAGGCAGGCCCTGGCGTGCGTCACCGCCAGCCGCAGAGCTCTCCAGCCAGGCCGGTTGCGTGGGTCTCACCCCCCCCGCCAGCACAGGGGACACCTCCAGAGAGAAGCCGGCCAGGGTCGCCCACCCCCTGGCCAGGACGCCTCTGCTGCCGGGTGCCTGTCCCCCGAAGCCTGTCCCGGTCCCCGGCACAAAGGAGGGGGCAGAGGGGCGGCAGCTCAGGCAGCGCATTGGCAAGAGGAAGGAGCAGCCCCTGGCGCGGGCTGAGCTGTCCCGGCAGGCCCGGGGAGACCACAGGCTCTGGGCACTCTGCATTTTAAAGGCTGCGCTGGCTGCTCCACCCAGCTGGGTTCTCCCCTCCTTCCCCTGGACACCCGCCAGCGACACCGGGATGAGTCTTCTCCGGCTCCCACCTGACGGAGAGAACCACATCTGAAAGGGGAGCCGGGAACGCGCTCTGCCTGCGGTGCTACCCAGCGCCGCAGGCCTTCGGGGCAGGGTCTGATCCTGCCCTTGCCACCCTCCAGCCCTGCTCTGAAGCTGGGAGAGGCAGAGGCCAGGCTGGGGCAGGGTGGGCTCCCTGGGGCTTGTGTGGAGACCCCTCCTTCGTGCGGGGCTCCCCACACATCAGCCTCACGCTGGGGAGAGATGAGCGATTCCCCACTAGTTTGGCTTCAAGCTGCACCCCAGGGTCCTCAGCTGCCTGAGGTCCCCAGCCAGGGCAGCAGGAGCTGGAACTTCCCTTGTTCCCCCAGCCCCTTGGAAGCACCGCACGCCCCAGGCAGCCACCGTCCCTCAGCTTTATTGGGGTCAGAAGCGCAGCCCTCGTCGCCGCAGGTCCTCCCGCGCCGCGCTGATGTGATCCTGCAGCTCGGCCGCCGCCTCCTCGCAGTCATTGAAGGTGGCCAGGCGGTAGCCCACGGTGGCCAGGGAGTAGCAGCCGAAGGCCACCAGCAGGTAGACGGGCAGGGGCAGCAGGACCTGCCGGAATGGGGCCGGCAGCCGCAGCCCCGGCGGCGCCAGCGCCAGCGTGGCCCAGGCCGAGCCCAGCAGGGCGAGTCCGCACAGCCACTGCCCCAGCTTGGTCATGGCGGCCTGCGGAGAGAAAAGCCGTGAGAGTCGCGAGAGACGGACCGGACCGGACCGGACCGACCCGCGCCCTGCCGCACCGTAACCGGGCCAGGCCTGGCCCCCTCCGCGGCCTCCTGGAGAGAGACGGACCCCGAAATCCTTCGGGCCTTCGCCAACTGGCTCCATGGCCCGTCCTCAGCCCCCTCCGAGCCCTCCCGAACCAGCCGAACTAACCGGTACCGCCGCCGATACCGATCCCCGCCCCCACCTGGATCGGTCCCGGGCCCAGAGCCCCGCTCACCCCCGTCGCCCAGAGGACGTCACCGCAACGCGCCGTAGCGCGGGGGCCGCTGGGAGATGTAGTGCGGCACCGCCACGCGCCCGTAGAGCGTGCGCACGAGCGAGGCCGAGGGGCGCCCTCTGCTGGCGGGGCGGGATCCCCCGGCCGGGCCCGGTGCCGGTGCCGCAGGAAGCGCCGGGGTCTGGCGGCGGCAGCGGCGGCCGAGGCCGCAGGAAGCAGCTGGTTTCCTCCGCGTCCGGCCGCGGCGGGCGGCGGGGGCTTGGCGTGGGAGCGGGTCCTGCCAGCCCTCCCACGGCTCGCGGGGCCTGCGCCCTTCCCACGGCCCCCGCTCCATCCCCCCCGACCGGGGCAGCCCCCCGTGCTCGGTGGCTCCCGCGCCCCTCGCAGGGAGGCCACGGACGGACGCGTCTTTGTTGCCCTGCGAAGCGCTGCCAAGGCTCAGCCCTGCTGGTGCAGCGGCCGGGCGGCAGCTGAGGAGGGAGCCCAACCTTCCGTGGGCCTCCCGCTCAGAAGAGCCCAGAACCCAGCGGAGCCCGGCAGAGCTCTGCAGAACCTGGAAGAGCCCGGCAGAGCCCGATAGAGCTCGGTAGAGACCAGCAGAGCTCGGCAGAGACCAGCAGAGCTCGGCAGAGCCCAGCAGAACCCAGCAAAGCTCGGCAGAGTCCGGCCAAGCACTGCAGGGCCTGGCAGAGCCCAGCAAAGCCTGGCACGGTGCAGCAGAGCCCGGCAGAGCTCCGCAGGGCTCAGTAGA
Source organism: Megaceryle maxima (assembly GCA_024605025.1). Lineage (NCBI taxonomy): Eukaryota > Metazoa > Chordata > Aves > Coraciiformes > Cerylidae > Megaceryle > Megaceryle maxima. Next base: position 8,851 of record JANHGN010022189.1, on the reverse strand, counting down.
GTCCACCACAGCTCAGCAGAGCCCCGTAGATCCCAGAAGAGCACAGCAGAGCTCGGTAGAGCCTGGCACGGCTCAGCTCAGCCTGGCAGTGCACGGCCGATCCCAGCAGAGCTCATCAGAGCTTGGCAGAGCCTGGCAGAACCTGGTAGAGACCAGCAGAGCCTGCCAGAGCTCGGCATAGCCTGGCACAGCCCAACAGAGCTTGTTAGATCCAGGCAGAGCCCAGCAGGGACCAGTAGAGCTTGGGAGAACCGGGCAGAGCCCAGCAGGGCCCGGGAGAGCCTGGCAGAGTCCGGCACAGCTCGTCAGAGCTCGCTAGAGCCCGGTATAGACTGGCAGAACTTGTCAGGGCTCAGCAGATCCCGACGGAGCTCACCAGAGTCCAGCAGAGCTCAGCAAAGCTCGGCAGAGCCTGGCAGAGCCCTGTAGAGCACAGGAGAAAGCGGCAGAGCCCAGCTTTTCCTGTCAGAGCTCTGCAGAGCCCAATACACCCATCAGAGCTCGGCCGAGTCCTGCAGAGCACGGCAGATCCTGCTAGAACTCTGCAGAGCCTGGCAGAGCCCCGTAGAGACCCCCTCCATCACCCCACACCATGGGGACCCCCGTGGCACAGTCACCCCACTCCAGACAGTCCAAGTCCCTGCGGCACCAGAGCCTGCTCCAGCCCGCCCAGCTCCGCTGGGATTTTCCTCCCTTGCAGGTCCAGGCAGGCGAGACACTGTCAGCACATTCTGCTGTCACGGTGGCGGGGCTTGGAGGGGGTGTCAGCACCCACATCCCCACCCTGGCCACACTCTGCTGTCCCACACCAAGCCCCCCTGGGCACTGGCAAGGTGAAGAACCCACCCCAGGCTCCACCACAGCCTGGACAAGGGAGCAGGACCAGAGTGAGTAAAGTGGGCTGAAAGCCAGGAGAGGAACCAAACCCGCGGCAGCTGCTGACGAGATGCTACAAAGAAATGGCTTTATTGGGTGTCTGACAGCCCCAGTCTGGCCCCGTGGGGAGGGGGCTGCCCTGGGCAAGGGGTGGCTGGACATCAATTCCTCTTTCTGCCTTTGCCGACGGCCTTGGCAGGAGCAGCGATGGGCACTGCGGACTGGTAGAGGGTGGAGGAGATCTTGTTGATGTAATAGAGAGCGACCATGGAGAAGATGAGGCTGCAAGAAGAAAAGGAGAAGCAGGGTCACACCAGGGTCAAAGCAGCACCTTCCCTTTTGATCCCAGCATGGTGGCTAACCCTGGCCGCCTTGGGGGTCCCTGGCTGCCCCTGCGCCCGCTGCTGCCCCATTCCCCTCCTAAGGACAAGCACGAGCCCTCAGGGACCTTGGCAGCAGGCACAGCTACATGACTGCTGCTCCCCACCCTGCCGGGGCCAGCTCTGCACTTACCAGGTGGTCACACAGACCCGGTGGATGAGGCCAGAGGCAAAGAGAGCCAGTAAGAGGCAGGTGAGGACTGCAGGGGAAGAACGGGAGAGATAAAAGATGCCGCCCCAACACCTCAGCGTATCGGGGCCAGGGCCACAGCAGAACAAACCTTCCCATGGCACGGGAAAAGCTCACGGGGAGCTGCCGGGGAAACAGGCCAGGGCTGGCACCCTATGGTCCCCCAAGGAGAGCACCCACTGGGCAGAGCCCCCACTCCGGAGGCCCCCAGCCCCGCACCGCTGCAACACTTACTCTCGGGGAATATCTTGGCCTGGAAGCCCTTGCCAAAGACGAGGTTCTCCAGGTTGTTGAAGGCCTGGCTGGAGGATTAAGGGGCAGAACCGGGCGCAGCACACTCCCCCCCCCGCCCCGCTTCTCCCCCATCCCCTCCCGCTCTCTCGGCCCCGAAGGATACGGTGAGGGAGCAGAGGAAGAGCGCGGAGCCCAGCAGCCCGCCCTGGATGGTCAGCCACTCGGTGGAGGCCAACTGCCTGCTGTACATCTGCATCCCGGCGAAGAGCAGCAGCGAGAGCAGCGACGAGAGCGCCAGGGAGGTGCCGGTGCCTACGGCTGCAGGGGGGCGGGGGGGGGCGGGGGGTGCGTGTGCGCCGGAGCCGCCCCCGCAGGGGTACGGCCGGCTCCCGGGAGTAGCGTATCCGCCCCCCCCCGCCCCGTGTCCCGTTACCCATCGTGCCCCGCGGCGTCGTCCCCGGTCGCGCGCGGGTCCCGGTCCCGGTCCCGGTGCCGCCGCTCTGCGCACGCGCTGGGAGAGGGACGCGACGGAAGCGGCGCCCCCGGGGGAGGGGAGGGCGGGGCTCAGTGCGCACGCGTGGCAGCCCCGCCCCGCGGGCGCGCGCTCCGGCGGGCTCGGGGGCCCCCTGGCGGCCGGGAGCGGCGCTGCTCTCAGGCCCCCCCCCGCCGTTTCTCGCGCGCCCCCGGGTGGCGGGGAGGGGGCGAACCGGGGCGGGGGGAGGAGGCGAGACATCCCCCGCAGCACAGGTCCCGCCGCCCCGCTCGGCCCGACCGGGGTCCGCGCCGGGCGCCGCTGCCCGAGCCGCGCTGCCGTCTGCACGGACCCGGCGGGGGGTGCCCGGGGGCGCGGCGGGAGCCTCCCGGTACCGTCCCCTCACCGCTGCTGCCCCCGTCCCCCGCCGCCCCCCCCCCATCCACGCCGCCGCCAGGGAGGGTCCAGCTGAGCATGCGCGCCGCCGCCCCCCGCCCTCCCCCCGGTTTCGCCGCTCCCTGCAACAGACCGGGGTGTCCGCGGCCGCCGCCGCTGCTGCCGCCGCCGCCGCGGGGACTTGCGCCGGGAGCGGAGTCATGGCCGAGGGCGAGGACCTGCAGACCTTCACCTCCATCATGGACGCTCTCGTCCGCATCAGCGTGAGCACCGGCCGCGGCGGGATGGAGAGGGGGTGGGGGGTTGGCACCGCGGGGCGACCGGGCCCGGTCGAGCTCCCCCCGGGACCGGCGTCGCCATGGCAACGCGGCGAGCCCCGATGGCGGGGGTGCCCTTGAGGGCCGGGCAGGCCTCGTTGGTCCTCGGACCCGCGCCTCGAGCCACCGGGCAGGAATCCGCGGAAAATGCCGGCACCGGGCCCCCCCCCCCCGCTCTGTGCTGCTACCGGGACCGGGAACACCGGGAGTGCCGGGAGCTTCCTGCACATCCATGGATGGGACCGGGATCGCGCTGCCATCCTGGCCTCAGTCCTGGTGCCTGCCCATCCTGGACCAGGCCCTGGTACTGGTCCTGGCTCTGATCCCAGTTCCTGGTGCTGGCCCCAGCCCCAATCCTCATTCCGATCCCAGCCCTGGTCCCCGTCCTTGGTGCTGGTCCCAGTGCTGGTCCCAGTGCTGGTCCTGATCCCAGCTCTACTACTGCTGCTCCCAGGCCTCAGCCTGGCCCTGCCCTGCTCCCAGTGCTGCTCCTGATCCTGGCCATAGTGCTGGCTGCAGCCCCAGTCCTCATCTCAGTCACATCCCTGGTCCCCATCTGCTGCTGGTCCCAGGGCTGGTCCTCATCCTGGCCCTGCTGCTGGTCCCAGGGCTGGTCCTCATCCTGGCCCTGCTGCTGGTTCCAGGCCTGACCCCAGCCCTGCAGCTGGTCCTGGCCCAGGTTCTGCTCCCAGCCGTGATCCCAGTCCCAGCCCTGGTAGGTGACACTCCCCTCTCTGTCCCCAGACCAGCATGAAGAACATGGAGCGGGAGCTGGTGTGCCCGGTGTGCAAGGAGATGTACAAGCAGCCGCTGGCACTGCCCTGCACGCACAACGTCTGCCACGTCTGCGCCAGCGAGGTGCTGCTGCAGCACGGCTACCTCTGCTGCGACCCCACCTCGGAGCCTTCCTCACCCGCCGCCACCCCTGCCACCCGCAGCCCCCGCCTGGGACGCCGGACCGTCGTCCCCAAGCCCGACCGCCTCGACCGCCTCTTGAAGTCAGGTGGGATGGCTTAAGAGGGGACGTGGGGGCAGCCCCCGTGGGCTCTCACACGGGAGGGTCGAGCAGCTCTGGGGCACCACGCCCCGTCCAACGCCCTCCCTGCTTCCCTCCCGCAGGCTTTGGCACCTACCCTGGGCGCAAACGGGGCACCGTGCACCCCCAGACTGTCAGCTTTCCTTGCCCGGCCTGCCAGCGGGACGTGGACCTGGGCGAGCGGGGACTGGGCAGCCTCTTCCGCAACCTGACGCTGGAGCGGGTGGTGGAGCGCTACCGCCAGACCATCAACATCAGCGCTGCCATCATGTGCCAGTTCTGCAAGCCCCCGCAGCTGGAGGCCACCAAGGGCTGCACTGAGTGCAAGTCCAGCTTCTGCAATGAGTGCTTCAAGCTCTACCACCCCTGGGGAACCCAGAAAGCCCAGCACGAGCCTACGCCCCCCACCCTCACGTTTCGCCCCAAGGTACGGCCTCCTCGTCGGAGGTCTTCCTTCGCCACTTGGGATTTTGGGGGTGCGGGGAGAGGAGGAACCCTTGGGGAGGGGGAGTGGTGGTCACAGACCCCCGTTGAGCTGCCCTTTGCTCGTGCAGGGGCTGATGTGCCCAGAGCACAAGGAGGAGGTGACTCACTACTGCAAGACCTGCCAGCGGCTGGTGTGCCAGCTCTGCCGCGTGCGACGCACTCACACCAGCCACAAGATCACCCCGGTGCTCAGCGCCTACCAGGCCCTCAGGGTAAGGGCTGCAGGGGCCGCGCTCGGCACAGGGAACGGGGCTCGGAAGGGGAAATCGGAGGTGCTGGCAGAGCCCCGGGGCAGATGGGGCGCGTGGGTCGGGGGCGTGGGGGCTGCCGGTGCCTCACCTCACCCCCGTCCCTGCAGGAGAAGCTGACGAAGAGCCTCGCCTACATCCTGAGCAGCCAGGACACGGTGCAGACCCAGATTGCCGAGCTGGAGGAGACAGTGAAGCACACGGAGGTGAGGGCAGACAGTGCCCACCTGTCCCTGAGCTGCTCTTAGGCAGGGGGATGGCACTGCCAGCCTGGTCCCCCTCTCCTCCCCGCTGACCCTGCCGTGCTCGGCAGGTGAACGGCTCGCAGGCCAAGGAGGAGGTGTCGCAGCTGATCCAGGGGCTGTGTGCCATGCTGGAGGAGAAACGGGCCACCCTGCTGCAGGCCATTGAGGAGTGCCAGCAGGAGCGACTGGCCAGCCTGCACTGCCAGATCCAGGAGCACCAGGCCATGCTGGAGAACTCGGGCATGGTGGGCTACGCTCAGGAGGTGCTGAAGGAGACTGACCACCCCTGCTTCGTGCAGGCTGCCAAGCAGCTGCACAACAGGTACCAGGCTGGGGGACCCTGGTGGGCGTGGGGCTGCTGAGGGGTGGTATTCAGTGTCCTCTGGTGCCCAGGGAGGCCGCTGTGTGCGACCCTGATGTCCCTGTTTTCTCGTGCTGCAGGATCCTCAGGGCCACCGACTCACTGCAGAGCTTCCGTCCTGCAGCCACGGCTTCCTTCAGCCACTTCCAGCTGGACGTCAGCAGGGAGCTGAAGCTGCTCACCGACCTGGCCTTCATCCGAGGTAAAGGCAGCAGGACCCAGGCACCGGCTGCGCCCCGAGCGGAGGTGCAGCCCCTGCGGGCAGAGCGGCTCCCTGCCCACCTCAGAGCCAGAGCTCGGCCCTGGCCACAGAGTGCCACGCTCGGACAGGCGCTCGCGGATCTGCCGGTCCCCCCTCCCCGTCAGGGACAGCCCCAGCAGCCCCCAAAGCGATCCCTGCCCCTGCCCTGCCCTGTGACAGGGCGGCTGGGCGAGGTGGCAGGCCAGGCAGGGCCGCGATGCCAGGTAAGGGCAGGAGGAGCGACGGAGGGTGAGTACAGAGCCGAGGCTGCCCCACTGCAGGGCAGGAGCCGCGTGGCCCTGCCAGCCCCACTGGCAACACTGTTCAGACCTGCTTCTACCTCTCTTTGTTTATAGGCTGCGGCCGCTGCTGAGTCGTCACTGAAGTAACTGAGGCAAGTCACATCCCTGCCCCAGAGCCAGCCCCGCTCTCTCTGTCCCATCCCTCCATCCCTGCTCCTGCCCTGTCCCCGCTCCGCTGCCATCCTCCATCCCCATCCTGCCCACTGGGGGGGCACTCACCATCTGCCCCCCAATCCATCCGCTGCCTCTCGTCCTGCCACCTCCTCGCCCCATCTTTTTCACCATTCCCACACCATTTCTGTCCCCCCATCCCCATTTGCCTCCCCCTCTTGCCCCATTTCCGTTGCTCTACTCACCCCATCTCCGTCCCTCTCCTCATCCCATCTGCATCCCTCTCTTTGTCCCATCTCTGTCCTCCTCCTCACCCCATTTCTGTCCTCGCCCCCTCTCCATCCCCCTCCCCACCCCCTTTCCTCCCCCCCCCCCCCCCCCCCTCGCCTCCCCCCCCCCTCTGCCCCCGCCCCGCCCCTCCTCCACCCCCTCCTTG
>JANHGN010022188.1:0-21100 GCA_024605025.1 Megaceryle maxima | reverse complement strand
GGTGCCAGGGATGGGGCAGCCACCACCTCTCTGGGCAGCCTGGGCCAGGCTCTCACCACCCTCAGCAGCAAAAATTTTGTCCTTATGTCCAATCTCAACCTATTCCCTTTTAAACCCATCACCCCTTTTCCTGTCCCCACAGGCCCTGCTCAAAAGTCTGTCCCCATCTTTCTGACAGACCCCTTGAAGTCCTGAAAGGCCCCCAGAAGGTCTCCCCAGAACCTTCTCTTCTCCAGACCGAACACCCCCAACTCTCTATCGTGGCCTCCCAGCAGAGGTGATCCAGTCCTCTGGTCATTTTGTGGCCACCTCCTGGACCTGCTCCATGTCTTTCTTGTGCCGTAAGACAAGACTCACGCCTGTCCTGTCAGTCCTTCCCTCTGTCTGGCAGCTTTAGGCTCAACAGCTTACACCCCAGAATTGCCCGTGTGGCAGTGGGGAGCTGCGTGTACCAGTGAGGTCCCCAACCCACATGAAACGGAGGAAGGCAAGAACTGAAGGTTTAGCAGGAGGGGGACAGGAGAGCACAGTCTGTCCGGCAGCGGCAGCTCCCTCCCCAGCAGCAGCGCTCACCCTCTCTGCAGCAAACATGGCATCGCTCTCCTTGAACTCCGGGAACACGTGACCTGAGGGAGAAGCGAGCATCCCGTTGGGAAAGGGCCCCTCGGGCACAGGGGGGCCGCAGTGCCGCAGGCGCCGGGCCCAGCGCGGCACGCCTGCCCTGGCCGTCATCTCCCCCTGATGGAGCCAAGGGCGATCTCCCTCCCGTGGGACACCAGAGGACAACGCCTGCCCGGCTCCAGGCTCCTGGCCACGCTCCGGAGCACGTGGGACAATCCCCTCTGGACTCCCTCCCGCACATGTGGGGACAGCGGGGCCCTTTAGGTGAGGCTTATTTCTCACGACCCTGAACTTGGCCTGGGGGGCTAAAAGCCCACCTGTGGGCAGGCAGGTCTTTGACCCCTTGGGTGGCAGGAGTGTGGCAACACCGGCTTGGTGCAGGACTGGGACCTCCAGGCTGTGCCACAACCCACAGGAAGCAGAGGCAGCAGCGCGTCCCTTTCCCCATGGGAATGCTGCCACCCCTGGGACAAGAAAGTGCCAGAGACAGCGGGAGCGCAGACCCCTCCTGGAAGCACTAAGTAGAGCCTGGGGGGAAGGAACTGCCCCAGTGTAAATCCCTCCCCAGAGGACACGCAGGTTTGCTGACAGTTTCCTAAAGACCATTCGCAGCTCCTGCTTCCAGGTCCCGCTGCCAACCCTTAGCCAGGCTGGAGGCCCAGAGCAAGGCAGCCCCTGACCCTGGGACAAGGGCTGTCATCTCTCTGCAGTAGGATTTGGTCGCTCCAAGAGGTCCAGCGGACACCAGGCATCAGGAAAAAGCTCAGTATTGTGAGTTGAGATTTGGCTAACACCAGGCAGGGTCCCGACACCTCTTCCTTCTCCTGCAAGGCTCCTCCAGTGCAGAGATGCTTGGCTGTTCACCCACCTTCACCTGCAGAGTCCTCACCTTCAACCTTCATGATCTGGTAGGTGTCCTGCACCACCTTGTACTTGGGCTCGTTGCGGAAGGCGTGAGCCCAGGCCTGGATGAGGTACAGGATCTTGCTGCGGACGCTCGTCTCCACCTGCCTCTGCACAGAAAGGGAGGAGAAAACAAAACAGCCTGAGAACATTGCCCCTGAAACCCAAAGGGGGCTGCGAATCCCCCAGAGAGAGACCAGAAATACTGTTCAGGGAAAGAGAGACTTTATAGCACTTGTGCAAGGCCGGAGCTGTCAGAAAGCTGCCACAAGGACAGTTTGCAGGGGGACTGTGGATAGGATCCTCCAGCTTCTCCACTCCAGCACAAACAAGAAAACATTCTTCAGAGCAGCGCGGACCAACTGGAAGAGGGGTGGATGCTCTGAGGAAATGCCTGCAGAGACGTGGGTGCAGCACAAGCACCAGCCCCACAGCGCCGCTCACCTCACAAGAGCTGCTCATCCCGTGCCCAGGAGATCGTGGGACCGACAGCCACTGAGCTGGGCTGAACAGCGCAGCCCGTCCCACCCGAGCGCTGACCGGGCACCAGCTCACAGCCGGAGGGTGTCAGCGCCAGGTGTCAGCACCCCCGGCCCTGAGACTCCCGCCCAGGAACACCCAAAGCCACCTCGGGGTGTGACGTGGCCAGGACAGCTGGGAGGCTTGCCCTTTGGAAGCAGGGTGCTTGTGTTGCAGTTCAAGGGCCTGAGAAAACTTGGCAAGCCTGTTCCTGTCCCGGCCAGCTCCCCGGAGCAGCCCTGTCATCAGCTGACCGAGTCATCACACGCTCACATGACCGGCTGCTCCAGAAAGCCCCCGGGAAGCCGAGGAGCTCTGTCAAGCTCTGATTTCAGCCGAGAGCTCAGCCCACACAGCGTGACCTGCTGACAACTCCTGGAGCTCCAAAATTCTAGAAGATCTGGCAAAACCCTGCATTCCACACACGTCACGGCCCTCAACCTCATCAGAACTAAGACCGTTTTACCAGCGCTGGGCACTCACGAGCAGAGAAGCTCCAAGGGCAGGGGGAGAAGGGGTCTGCGGCAGTTAGGGAACTACCGAGGCGAAGAGATGGAGAGAACCACTGGATCTCTTGGTCTGATCTGATCCCCTCAGTGCTGGAGCAGCTGCGCTGCTGCACCCGCCTCTGAGGGAGGCGACAGGAGGGACAACCCTGACATGGTGCCCGAGGTGACAGGACTCGCACGGTGCGTTCGCCAAGGATCTGGGTCATCTGGCTGACTGCTCCGTGGAGGACAGAGACTGCACAGAAGGAACAGCACCACCCCAGCAACCCCTTGTCTGGGTACTGCTGTTCTGGGACTGGGAGCTGGAGACAGGAGGTCCCATTCCCACTTCACCTGTGGAATTCTCCAGTCCCAGGACACACATTGTTCCTGTAGGCATCACGTTATATCAAACTGGCAAGCGACAGCTTGTGACAACAGCTTATCAGTGAAACCAGTCAGGTCTGCATCAGCAAAGCTCCTCAAACAACTCCACAGGCCAATGAAACGGCCACGATGATGAGGAAGCTTCTGCCACCTTTACCTGGCAGCGTCACCTCCCTGTGTCTCACTCTGCACCACGGAGAGAACTCTCCTCACGGCTGCTCGGGGCCTGGGTGCACTGGCCAGGCCACTGCCCTGCTCTCCTCTGCTGCCTCGAGCCAAGCAAAGCATTGGCCTCAGGAGCATTTACCACGAAACGCTCAAGGCCTCCGCAGCACGTTCCAACCCCACTTTGCAACATAGCCAGACACTCCCTTGCTCCGGGGACACCTCTGCCCTGCAGCGGGCCCAGCTCAGCTCCTGCACTCGTCCCTGCACGGCACCACATGGTTCACTCTCCTGAAATGCATTTCCCAGCAGTTTCCCTTCTGCTCCTTACAGAAGGGGAACCAAAGAGAGAACGGGCGCTTCTCCTTCTGTTGCTTCTTTTCCAACTTCATTTGAAAACAATAGTAAAGTAAGATATATTTACCTTGAGTATTTCCTTCAGTTCCTCCATAGTCTGTTTATTGGCCACCTCGTCATGGACTGTTTGGCCACAGTTTTTAACCACTGACTCCATGACCTGCAGGAACAAAGGACAGGATCAACCTCCCCTCTCCACGGCCTGTGGTGAGTCCCAGCGGACACTACCGGCTAACGCCACCAGCACACCAGGCTGGGGGCACCACTTTGCCAACAAATCGCTGAACAAGGGCAGAGCCAGCTGCGGAAACTCGCCCTGCCCAGTGGGGAGTGAGCCACGCTTTGGCTGCACGGTGCCCTTCGAACCTCTGCTGTGCAGACACAGACCCCGGGGACTGCGCCTCGAGTTCCAGCTTTGCCAGTTCCTAACTCTGAGCTGGAAAGAGCAAGACCCATGGGCTGGTGATCAGCCACGAAACCCGTGCCAGAGCCAGGAGGAAGCAAGCTCTGAGCCATGACTCCATTGCTCCCCACGCAGGGAATGGTGGCAGACTGGGCAGCCCAGAAGGCAGCTGGCGAAAGCCACGAACTTCCCTGGCCCATGGGCCAGGCCCCGCGGCGCTCACAGCTCAGGCTGACGTTACCTCCAGCGCGTAGAGTGCCACATGAGGATTCTTGTCATTGACTTTTTTCTTGATAGCACTGACGGCGTATTTTGCTCTGGGTAAGGAAGGAGAGAACACGTCCTCAGGGGATTGAGGATTTGAGGGGAGATTCCACCCCCCAGCTGCTAGTGCACCAACCCCCACCCGGACACCAGGGTACAGTCAGCTCACTGCCCACGCGAGTGCCCTAAGGCAAACCGGGAACAGAAGGAATAAACACATTCAAGTGTGAGTTTCTCTGAGGACTTCAGGCCAGAGGTAACCCCCAGCTCCTGAGGTCAGGGAAGTGCCACTGGGGTACAGGCCTGGGACCCTGACACTTCCCTGGCAGGGACGACCGGAGCTGGGCTTGCAGCGCATCGCGATCTGATGGCACTTACTGGGTATCTCCCTGACGGATCATGTCGCAGATCTGCAGGATGGATTCCCAGTCTGTCTCCAGCAGGAGCTGGCTTGTGGCCTTATCTGCAAGGAACGAACCCATCAGGCTGCTTTCAGCACTTCTGCCCCTCTCAGCTCCGCTCCGCGACCGCTGATGCCTGTGCGAGAAACGCCCCCGGGCCCCCGCGAACGCCCCGGCCCCGAGCACCGGGGTTACACCCCCGATTTGTGTCGGAACGCGACAGCTCCTCCCCTTCAGAGGCCCCAGCGCGCTCGGTAACCCCAGACCCACCCGCCCGGCTCCGGCAGCGCTGTGCCTGACGGCGGCCTCAACAGCCCCGAACCCGGCCCGGCTCCCGACGCCGAGCACTGCGGATTTCGGCCCGGCCGGGAGGCGCGTCCCGAGGCCCGGCTCCGCCCCGGCCCGGCCCGCCCCGCCCCCCACCCCGTCCAGGGAACCCGCAGCCGGTACCGAGGAGCCGCTCGAAGGTGCCGCCACCGCGCCCCATGGCGTCCCCCCACCACCGGCCCGGCTCTGCCCCACCGGTCCCTCCGCCGCCGCTTCCGCTTCCGGCTTCTGGCGGGGGCGGGGCTCCTTCCGGCGGGGGCGGGGCTCCTTCCGGCGGGGCGGGGAGGGATGGCGGGCGCGGGGCGGCCGGTGCCCACGTGCCTGCTGCTGGGGGCAGCGGGCAGCGGGAAGAGCCTGCTGGCCAGGCGGCTGCGTCATATCCGGCGGGACGGGCACGGGACGGGCACGGGACGGGCGGAAGCTCGGGGAGGGTCCCGGTAGGGTGGGGGTCGGGGCAGCGGAACGTGTCCCAGCGCCGTCGAGTCCTTAACCCGCGGCACAGCTGAGCGCCGAGGCGGGGCCCACGGAGCTGGGCGAGCCCCCGGCCACGCTGCCCACGGTAGGCGGGGCCTGGGGGGGGACGCGGGCCGGCCGGTAGCCCCGGTGCGGCCGCGGGGCTCCGGTGCGGCGGCGCGACCGGACCCAGCCGATCCCTGCCCCGGCAGGTGGGCACCAACCTGACCGACCTCCGGCTGCCGCGGAAGGTGACGGTGAGGGAGCTGGGCGGCTGCATGGGACCTATCTGGCCCAGCTACTACGAGGAGTGCAGCGCTCTCCTGGTGAGCGGCGACGGCACCGGCACCCGGACCCCGCGGGTGCGCTGCAGCCACCCCCACCCCAAGCTGTGGCCTCGAGGGACGGACCCGGCTTGGGGGTGGGCGCTGGCCCCGCTGGGCTGCGGGGCGGGGGGTGTCGCCCCGGTTGGGTGATTTCCCTCCTCTGTGGCCCGGCGCGGGGCTGCCCCGGGGTCCTCCCGCGCCACCGCTGCTTTCCCTTCTCCTGCAGTTCGTGGTCGACGCCGCCAACCCCACGCAGGTGTCCTCGTCCTGCGTCCAGCTGCTGTCCGTGCTCAGCGCAGCACCGCTCGCCCTCGTGCCCACACTCATCCTCTTCAACAAGATGTGAGGGAGGGGTGGCCACGGGGTGGGGGTCCGCCGGGGCCCGTGCCGGGCTGACGCGGCCTCCCCCTCCTGCTGTCCGCAGTGACCTGCCCTGCTACATGTCGCTGGCAGAGCTGAAGTCGCTGTTGCGTGTGCGGGACATCATCTCCTGCGCCACCCAGCCCATCGCCACGCTGGAGACCAGCGCCCGCGACGGCACCGGCCTGGCCGACGTCCTGCAGTGGCTTCAGGCCGCCCTTGGAGACCCCCGTTGACCCCAACCCGAGTCCTGTCACCCACAGTGGTGGCCGGCGAGCAGCCACACTGTGCGGGGCCGGTGCTGGGCAGGACCCCTGTGAGACGTCGCAGTAAAGCTTCCACCATCCTGTCCAGGCTGGTGGCTGCCTGGTGCTTGGGTGGGAATCCCAGGCTTCAGGCACCTCTGGGGATGGGAGGGGTGGTCGTGGGGGCTGGTAGCAGCTGCCAGGCTGGAGGCCCATGGGGCTGCTGCCAGGTAGGGTGGGCGTCATGCCAGCCAAGGCACAGCCAGGTGATCTCGGGGAACAACCTGGGTGGGTGTTGGGAGCTGGGTCAGACTGATCTGTGGGGGTGCTTGAGCAGCAGGTGCCAGCCCGTGGCCGCTCTCGGGCACGTGGTTGTGCTTGGACAACAGCCGGGTCTGTGTAGACAACCCATCCTGTGCCCACACCACTAACCCGTCCTGTACCTGCCCTGAGAGCCCAGCGCCCAGCTGGACAGGCAGCTGCCTCACCCAGTGGTATCAGTGCCAACTCACAGGGCTACTTGTGGCTGCCTGGGCCTGGCACGCACCATGGCATGACCCTCCCACGGTCTGTTGGTGCCATGCCACAGGGGCCACCGTCTTTCCAGGGCTGGGGGCTGCTAGCAGCGTGCTGAGGTGGAAATTGGCTCCTGGGGCTGGGGACACCGTGCCCCTGTGGCGAGTGGCTCCCCAGCCCACACGTGGTGAGGTGGCAGTGGTCCTTGCTCTGGGGGTGTGGGATGAGCTGGGCTGTTCCAGGGGCAGCTTGTGCTGGGCCAGCAGGTGGTAAAGGAGCCCAAGCACACACTGCACACCCCTCATGAGTGCTGTTGCCAAGACACCAAACCCGCTTGCCCCTGTACAGCACAAGCACTGCAGACAGAGGCTGGAATCGCTCCTGCACAGCTCCACTTTAATGGGCTGGGTGGGACCGCAGCCAGAGACATCGGGGGCCTCTGCCCTGCCCAGCACTTGGCACTACAGTGGGTTTTCTGAGCCCATGCTGCTGGCAGGTGCAGGGTGCCTGGCCTGGGGGTCCAGTGGCCTCATTCGAGGGGATGGTATCAGCTCTCCTGCTGAGCCCGACACCAGGCTGGAGCTGGCCCCGTGGCTGACAGCCCCCAGCAGCCAGCTTCGCTGCTCCCAGGCCATGCAAAGGTGGCTGCAGGTTCTCTCCACCCGAAAGCTTCACAGTCTGGAGGGCTTGTGGAAACAGCCCAAAGTTGCTCTCTGGGCAGGCTGGGGCAGGTACAGGAGGGAGAGCTCTGCCAACAGTAACTGCCCTGAGAGAGGGGCTCTGCCACCAAGCCAGCCCACACTGAGCTCTGCCCTGGGATGTGGTGGCAGCCCTGATCCTGCTGCTCCTGCCCCATCCTGGCAGCTCCAGGCAGGGGGAGCACCCATGTCCCTGTGCCGCAGCGCGCCCATGGAGCTGCCAGGTGACGTGCCCCAAGGGGTACAGGGCTGCTGCAACCCCGAGGGGAGAACCTTCCCCGGCACCCTATGGTCCTGCTGCTTCCAGCGCCACACTGCGATGGCTTCGACAGACAGAGGGATCCAGTGCCTGGCTGCGAGCAGAGAGAGGCCTGTCCTGTCCTGCTCCTTCTGGGGGGTTCTGGTTCTAAGAAGAGAGATAGTCCCCGAGCCCCTACGGGGTCTGCTGCCAGGGGCAGGGGAGAGGAGACTTTACATGTCCCAGCGCCCCAGCAGCCACCCTCCCCTTCCAGAGGCCTCACCTGGGAGTCAGGCATGTCTCTCTCTCTGCTCGTACACAGAGTGAAGCTTCTGAATGAGAAATATTTTATCTTCCCCTTCCTGCAACAGCAGAGACACTGCAGTGAGCAGCTGTGGGACGTGCGCTGGCACATCTGAGGTGGCAGCGCTGTTGGGGCTGGACCAGGGCGTGGAGCAGCCGGGACCGGCCAGGGGCAGTGTGTGGAGCTCACGCACATTGGCAATCTGCTCCTTCAGCAGGCGGATGATCCTCCGCTGGCCTCTCACCACCTGGATGTTGAAGTAGATCACAGCTCTGCAAGAACAGGCAGGATGGGACGGTGGCAGCCAGGGCAGGAAGCTGGGGACACTGCACTCTGGGCACTGGGCCAGAAGGCAGGGCTCTGGAGTGACAGCCCAGCTCACAGACCCTCTGCTCAGGGCCCTGACAGCGGGACCTCAAAAGTGTGGGCCCAGGGTTCAGCCCTGGACTCGGGTCTGTACTCACAGCAGGACCCCAGACACGAAGAACAGGAGGAAGGTGTTCTCCACCAGGTGCTGGTGGGCCCAGGCAAACCAGGTGATGTTTGGGTTGGACTTCTCCAGCACTTTCACCCAGGTCTTCCCTGACTCATAGATGGTTTCCAGTCCCCGGAAGGGTCCACAGGTTTCTGATGGCCGCACCCTGAGCAGACAGACCAATGGGGCTGGTCAGAGCAACAGGCAGCCCAGCCGGCTGCTACCCCCAGCCCAGGGCACTGCCTGGCCTCAAATGTCCACCCCTCAAAGCTCTGCCTGCCCCAGCCATCCCCGGTGGCTGGACGAGGGGGCCCTCAGCCCTCTGTCCTGCCCAAGTCCCTCTTTTTCGACAGGCAGCCAGGGGCTCTGTGCCCAGAGCTGTGGTCCAGCAGGTACTCACGACCAGATGGTGTAGAAGAGGACGACAGCTGCACCCAGGAAGGACGGGAAGCACAGCAGCGTGATGAAGACGGTGTGCATGTGAGATGCTTGCCAGGGCTTGCTGGGAGACTGGCAGTTTTGCATCAGGCTGGTCTGCAGACAGGGAGCAGAGTCTGTGCTGCCATCTCCAGAGAAGGGGCCTCAGGAGTGCAAGAGAGACAGCTGCCCCCTGACCATTGCTCCACCTGTCCTGCCCGCCCGAAGCTGAGTGAGCTCAGGGACACCCTGTCCCCAGCAACACCTCCTCCCTCCAGGAGGGCGAGGCAGCACCTCCGCTGTGGCAGGGGCAGCCTGCGGCTGGGCGCAGCGTCACCGTCACCCCAGGGACACCCGTCGTGGAGATGCAGGGGGCAGCTCACACCTTTTTGATGTAGAACAGCAGCAGCAGCTTCAGGATCTGCACGGCCGGCAGGAGTGGTGCAAAGAGAATGCCCAGCCTAGGGGAGAGGGGAGGATGAGCTCGTCCTGGCTCTGGGCCCTGCAGGAGCCAGCATGGGCAGAACCAGGGGCAGCACAGGGCACTGGTGCCAGCTGCGTTCAGGCTTTCGTAAAGCAAAGAGCAAAAGCTCACAGCGTTCTGGGCTGGGTCTGCTGCACAGCCTGTGCTGGGTCTGGGCAGCAGCTGAGTGTTTGCCAGCAGAGGAACAAGCTGTGCCATGCAGGAGATGTCTCACCAGGTCAGAGTCTGCCCATAGATCAGCTCCAGCACGTTTCGGGCAATGTCAAACTCGGGCTTCTGCTTCCTCTTCATCCTCTTCTCCAAGATCAGCCTGGGAAGGGAGCAGAGCTCTACTCCCACACTGCTGCTGGCGGGGGGATGCTCAGCACCCCAGCTTCCCCCTCAGAGCCTGGGGGCACCATGGCAGTGGAAGACGGGGCCATGCTGGGGACACCAGGCTGGCAGGGGAAACCTCCCAGGGCACATTACCTCCAGACCAGCTCCCCGAAGAGCGTGTCCAGCAGGGTGAATATGAAATCCATCACCACGAAGCGATACAGCTCCTGTCCCACACATGTCTCCCAGCACTGGGGAGACAAGCGAAGTTGGCATCAAACAGGCAACGAGGCCTCTTCTCCCCCATGATTCTTCCTGTGGCACCCCTAGGGTGTGATGGGCTATGGGAACTTTTCCTCCCCTGCACCCATTTCCCCAGCCACCCCACATTTGGGGTGCCCCTGTCCACCTGTCACCTCCATCTCCCTGTCAGAGAGGACGATGCCTCCGGTGCTGTTCAGCAGACCGCAGTCCCCCCTGCCTGCTGGTGCCAGGATGGCAGCCTTGGTTTTGCTCCGTGCTCCCTGGGCAAGGGACAGTCACAGTGTGGCCCCTGTCACTGACCTCCTCTGCTGAGCAGACAACTCTCCGGCTGAGCCACTGGTAGCAGAGCAGGCCAAGGACCACCATCTTCAGAATGAGGTTCCTGGGGAGCAGGAGCAGGGCCAGGAGCCCCTGAGCCCTGGGGATGGAGAGGCCGAGCCCCACGGATGGGGTGCCCGAACCCAAAGCCTCCCCCCACACCGCAGGTGGGGGTGCAGGAGCTCCTCCTACCCTAGCCCTACCTGCAGATTGCCACGTAGACCTGTGCCACGGGCGAGTCCTGCTTCTCCCACACTGCCAGCAAGTTGTACACGTGGGGCATCAGTGCATTGAGGAGAGACACCACGAGGGGCAGGACCAGCAGGACGGCTTCCTGCTGCCGCTCGCCGCCGCCCCGCGCTTGGTGGTCCTGCTGAACCTGGCAAGTGGGTACCACGGTGAGCACGCGGCTGCCGGCAGCCTGGTGCCGTCGAGGAGGGCAGCAAATGCCACTGCCAGGAGGAGAGCTGCAGTGGGGGTGCAATGGCCTCCCAGGGCTGCTCCTGCCTCCCTCCCCAGCAGCCCAACCCCAGCTGCCCAACACCAGGGCAGGAGATCCCACCGGACCCACCGTGTGCATGTGCTCTGAGAAATAGTGCACAGCCAGCACGCAGCCCAGCACCGTGCCCAGCGAGAGGGCCCAGGCCAGGAGAAGCACAACGCAGTGCCCCAGGCGCTGGCAGAAGCTCAGGGAGTGGGAGCGGGACCTCTGCTCCGCAAGCAGCTCCTGGAAAAGAGTGGTGTTGGTGCTGCTGGACACGCCCCAGGTCCCAATCTGGAGCCAGGGTTTGTCCTGCCGCACTGAGGTGGGACCCACCGGGCTGATGGGCCAAGTGCCGGTGCAAAGTTGGGTTAGGGGGTATTCTCAGCTGCAGGGCTCCCTGGTGCAGGGGTAGGAGAGGGGTGTTGAGCCCTGGGGTCTGGACAGGCTCCTGCAAATGCCTTCACCTGCCCACAGCAGGGCACAGGGCATTCAGTGGCTGACCCCAGCCCAGCTCCTCACCTTCAGCTGGGTGCAGATGTTCTCACACTGCAGCTTCACAGAACGCCTCTGGACCACCTTGAAGTCCCAGGCACAGAAAACTTTGACAGCCAGGTCTCCCGTGGAGCTGCCCACACGGTAGCTCTCCCCGAAGGAGCGGGACATGCTGCAACGAGGGGGAGGGCATCAGGCCAGCAGGGCCGGGCAAAGGGGGAAAGGCTGGCAGTGCAACCCACCTGTACACCAGCAGGATGCAGGTGAGGAGGAAGGAGACCCCCACGCTGAACACGTAGGCCAGTGGCATGTTGTACGGGAGCAGGGGCGCTGCGAGGGGGCATGCGCTGCCGTTGGGGCTGGAGGCACAGGGGTCGTTGAGGGTGACGTTGCTGTAGTAGCCATAGTACAGCAGCGAGTGAGTGAAGTAGCCCTGTGGGCAAGCTCACAATGGGGTCACGGTGACCTCACTGGTGCCCGCAGCTCCCTGCCCAGCCTGGCACATCTGTGTCAGCCCATGGGGACAGAGTCCTGGGCTGGGACAGCACCAGGCACCCTTCTCCTGCACCCACAGCAGGATCCCGGGGTCACCACACAGTGATCCCAAGGCCCCAGCTGTGCGAGGGAAGGGACTGGGGCAGCGCTGCGGTGGGGATGTGGGGATGCTGGCCCAGGAGTGTGCTGGCACTGGTGTCGGGGCAGTGCTCACCGCTCCTGTGAGGAGCTCGAGGCCAGTGAATAGCTGGGAGCTGGCCAAGGCAGGGGGATACGCAGTCTGCAGGGCCACCACGAAGACCAGGAGAAGGAGGAATGAGAGGATGTTGAACATAAGGAGGGTCTTGAGGAAGAGGAAGTAGGAGAGGACACTGGAACCGAAGCGGCCGCCAATCTGCTTCAGGGCATAGTGCCAGGGCTGCGCGGCGCCGAGCAGGGAGAGCAGCCTGTACCAGAGGCCTCGGCAGCCCTGGGGAGAGGGAGCCTGTGGGGAGCACTGGGGCCAGAGCCTGCACCAGAGCTCCCGATAGCTGCTGTGTGCACCTGCACCCCAGACTTACGAGCACAATGCAGTCTTTGGACCCTCCACAGGGAGAAGAGGGGGACCAGTGCTGGGTGTACTGCCTTGGGGGGCCCCTTTGCCTGCTCAGCTCCTGCCTGCCCAGCAGAGAGGGATGGCACAGAGTGACACAGGCCCTGGGATGGCTCCAGCTGTGAGACCCCTGCCTGTCCAGGGCTGGTGGGAAAGGACCTACCGGAGGGTGCGCTTCTCTGCCAGGCTGAGGGGCACGGTGAGCAGCATGTGGCTGCGCTGGCTGGGCGAGAGACTCAGCAGCTCCTTCACCAGTAGGCTCCGCTTATCTGGGGGCAGAAGGGACCCAATGGGACATGGCCAGCCAGGACACAGTGTGCCTGTCCCGAACCTGATGTGGGGACAGAGCCTGGCAGTGTGCAGGGACCCTCACCTTCCAGTGTGGCTGTGGCAGGATCTGTCTCCAGGTCATACAGCCGCAGGCTGGGCCGTGCTGCGCGGCTGACCTGCTGCAGGGGTGGGCGGCTGCTCTGGCGTCGCAGCCGGGCTGTGCGGTTGTAGTACTGGGAGATGATGGCCCCACGGCTGCGGCCTGGGAGTGAGAGCGGGACAGTGGGTGGATGGCCACAGGAGAATGAGGCAGGCAGGAGAGCTCTCCCATGGGGATCCTGGGCCCAGGGGTAGTGGGAGGGCTGGAGTCACCTACCAATGGTGCGGCTGGGCATGCTGGCAAGGATCCGCAGGGAGGCAGAGGAGTAGCTGGGGTGCCTCTCGCCTTGCCTGGGCTCTGGCCAGGCATCTGGGGAGACCAGGCAGGATGGGTGGTCTGGGAGAGGGAGGGCAAGTCACAGAGCAGTGAGAGCTGGAGCGCTCACAGCTTCAGTCCCTGCAGCCCTTATCAGGCAACATCTCCATGTCACCAGGCGCAGGTCCGCCCCGCTGGCAACACGGGCAAAGGCATCAGCAGGCTCCACCAAGTGCATTGGCCACAGCTTTGACACAAGCCCTGGCTGGCACAGGCAGGGTCTGGGGTAGTGGATAGTCCAGGGCACACACGCTGTCCCTGTCCCACCCAGCTGCAGCTGCAGCACTTTACCTCTGCCCCTCGCCTGCATCTCCAGCTCCAGACCTGCCTCCATCAAGCTGCTCTGCTCCTGGATGAGCTGGTGGAAGGAGGTGTGCAGGGCTCCTTCGTTGTCTGGGCTCGGCTCCTGGCTGCAGGGACACGGACCAGCTCGTTTAAGCCTGGGCTGAGCGCTGTGGCTCAACAGAGCCCCAGTGAATGAACAGGAACGGAGCTCTAGCAAAGCCCTGGTGCCAGCCTAGAGCCCGGCCAAGCCTCCCAGTGCCACGGGCACCCGGTGCCTGCTGGGCACAACGGCTGCCGTCTCCCACAGCAGGGACACTGGCTTCGTGCCGTGGAGGCTGCAGGATCCCGGGGGCCGATCGTGCAGGGGCAAGGCTCGGGCAGATCCACACTCACCCATCGCTGTCGGTGTCCTCAAGGACGCGAAGGGTGAAGGATGGTGGCTGGGACATCCTGCTGAGCACCGCACTCCGGCAAGCCTCCCTGCCACAGTGAGCGGGCGGGCGTCAGCTGACCCCGCCACCGGCACTGCGGCTCCCCAGGGTGCCGCTACCGGGACGGAGCTGCCGCCGCCGCGGGGAGAGGGTGGCACCGGGGGCAGGCAGGAGCGCGATGTGCCGCGGGGCTAAGCCCGGGAGTGACCCCAGAACTGACACCGGGGCCAGCCCGGCTCGGCGTCCCAGCAAGACCGGAGCGCGGCGGGGCAGGAAGGAAGGAAGGGCGGGCCAGCGGATGGGGGAGGCGGCTGCGCCCGAGGAGCCCGCCCGCCCCTCCGAGGCCGGGACGGATCCACGCCGCCCGGAGGCACCGGCCCCGCCGCTCGGTTCGGGAAGTTCACGGCAGGACCCGCGGACCCTTCCCACTCCTGCAGCAGCCCCGGGCCCAGGAAGAAGACCCCGAGGCAGAGATCTCTGTGCCTCGCCGCCCAAGAGTTGCTGCGCCGGGGCCGTGCCGCCCGCTCCCACCGGTGCCCCTGCACCTTCTCCTTCCTCCGCTCCCTCCCTCCCCTCCACCGCCCTCGGGCTCCGCAGCACTTCCGGGACGCACCCGGCGGGGCTCCCGGCCACCCCGCCCGCGTCCCCGGGACGTTGGGACCTCCCGCCGCCGCAGGACTCCGCGCCCGCCCCGGTGCCAGGAACGGACACAGACGCGTCTGCCGCCGCCTCCACCCGCGCCGGTGCGAGGCCAGCCCTGTCCTCGGGCGGGGGAAGCACCAGCCCGCCGGCTTAGCCCGACCCTCCTGCCACCTCCCGGTGCCAGGCAGGGAGCGGCGGGAGCAGCCCCGGCAGAGCCCCCTTTACTGGCCGGCCGCGCTCGCCGGGGCTGGTCGGGTCGTGGGACAGCGACCCGCAGCAGCCGGCTCCGGGACTGGGTCTGGGCCTGACCCGTAGCACGAACCACGTCGGGGGCTCGCGGGCATTCACCACGGGGCCGATGTGTGGCTGCCGTAGGCCTGACAGCGCTGCCCCGGGGCCACGTGGCCGCGACACCGGGAGGGAGGGGGCGCGGGACCCAAGCGGCAGCTGCCGGCCTCCCGCTGTACGGGACCGAGCGACTGCGGGGTTCAGAGGCACGGGGGTAGAGGAGCAGACGCCCAGACGCACCGGCCAGAGCAGGGTTCAATCTGCCCCGCCTCGCTCCGCCCCAGCCCGGCCCGCCCCGGGGCGGTGCCGCGCAGAAGCAGCGGGGAGCGCGGCGGCGGCTCCTGCGCGATGGAGGCTGGCGGCGGTGGCGGCGGCGCGTACGGGGCGGCCAAGGCCGGCGGTGCCTTCGATCTCGTCCGCTTCGTGCAGCAGCCGCAGGTCCTGGCGCGAATCGCCAGCGCGGTGAGTCGGGCGGGACGGGACCTGCGCCGGGACAGCCCCGTCGGGAGAGCTCTGCTGGGCCCCGGGGCGGGCCGGCCCCGACTCACGCATGGCCTGGCCCGGCCCGGCCCAGCCTTCCCCTTCTCTCTGTCCCGCACGGCCCGGCCCGGCTTTTCTCCGCCCTGTCCGGTGCAGCCGCGGTGTCCGGCACTGAGCCGAGCCGTGCCCGGTGTCCCCTGCCCGGCTGGGCACGGGCAGCCCTGGATGGGGCCCCATCGCCCGGTGCCGCCCTGGCGCTGGACACACGCTCCCACCTCTGCAGATCTTCGCCCTGATCGTCTTCGCCTGCCTGATCGGGGAGGGCTACACCAACGTGTCCAGCTCCTCGCAGCTCTTCTGCATCTTCAACCGCAACGAGGACGCCTGTCGCTACGGCATCGGCATCGGCATCCTCGCCTTCCTCGCCTGCATCTTCTTCTTCATGGTGGACATCTACTTCCCCCAGATCAGCAACACCACCGACCGCAAGTACCTGGTCCTGGCAGACCTTGGCTTCTCAGGTACCAGTGGCTGCGGGGCAGGGCTGCACCTTCTGTGGCTGCCACAATGGCTGCTCTTGTCCCGTGACGTGGCCGCCGGTGCCTGGCGTAGGGAGTCGCTCCCGCCTGGCGTGCTGCCCATGGGCCACGCGCTGCCTGCTCAAAGCTCTCTGAGGAGCCGCAGGGAGCAGCGCCCGGGTGGCTGCACCAGGCCAGGCAGCTGTGTTGGTCTCTGGCCCCTGGCCATGATGGCAGCAGCAGCCTGGTGGGAGCAGGATCTGGCCTGGGGACCTGCTAGGGAGCTGCAGGACACAGCCCCAGCCCCTCACGCCACCTTCTTCCCACAGGTCTTTGGACGTTCCTGTGGTTCGTTGGCTTTTGTTTCTTGACCAACCAGTGGTCTTGGACACGGGCTGAGGATGTGTACGTTGGGGCTGACTCAGCCCGTGCTGCCATCACCTTCAGCTTCTTCTCCATCTTCTCCTGGGTGAGTGAAGCTGCGGTGGAGCCCAGCCCTGCCTTGCTCAGGAGGGAGCATGGAGGGGCTCCTAAGGCTGTGCAGCCCAGGGCAGCCCTGACATTCCCCATCTCTCTAGGGCCTCCTGATCACCTTTGCTTACAAGAGGTACAAAATGGGGGTGGAGGACTTTGTTCAGAGCTACATTGACCCCACCCCAGAGGTTTCGACTCCCTACTCCAGCTACCCCAACATCAGCCATGACAGCTACCAGCAGCCTCCCTTCACCCAGACGGCAGAAGGCCCAGAGGGTTACCAGCCCCCACCGGTGTACTGACCCCGGCCTAATGGGGACAGCTGTACCAGTGCAATTCTCTTCGGTGGGGTGGGAGGGGAGGGACTTTCACTTGAAGGGGAAAGGTGGGGCAGGGGGTGATGGCTGCTTTGTGTGAAGGCTGCTGGGTCTTGGTGCTGAGTCTCAGGGGGGGGCCTGGTCCCGGTGGTGGAGCTGAGCTCCCCCCTGCCAGGATCCAGAGCCCGGTGTGCAGTGGGTGCTTTGGCACAGGGTGAGTGATTTGCAACTGCTGAGCACGGCCCTGCAGCTCTGGGGAGGGTGGGCACGTGGAGCAGCCCTGGGCTCCTGCCCTAGCCGTTGTGCCTTTGGAAAGCCCCAGGGTGGGTGTGTGGTTTGAGTCCCCTCCCAGTTCTGGCCTGGCTGTGCCCTTGTTACTCCCATCCTGGCACTGGTGCCTTTCCAGCCCTGCCGGCTGCAACCCCCCAAGTGCCAGCTCTTGCTGCCATAGCACAGCCAGGCACCCAGCTCCCTGTGCCTTCCTGCCCCGGCTGCTGCTGGGTGAGCTTGATGCCAAAGCCCTGTCGTCTTCTGACTGTGCCCCCCCATGCTGTGCCTCCTGCAGCACTGCTCGGGCTGCTGGTGCCGATGATGCGGTTCAGGATCCGTGGGAGCAGCGAGTGCTGGGGTGTCTCAGTGGGGCTGTGCCTGCTCCAGCTGTCCTGGGAGGGTCCCAGAGCACTTTCCCTGCTGACCTGGCACTCAGCCCCCCCTCGCTGGCCTCCCACCAAGCACTGCCCCCGCAGAGGCGAGGCTGCTGTCCCGTGCCATCCTGCTGTTCCCTCAACAGTGCCCTGCTCGGTGCCTGTGCTCTGGCTGCCTTGGGGTGCCCACACTGGCCAGCCAGCTCAGGTTGTGTTTTCTGCTGCGCCTGGTGTGAAGCTGTTCCCAGCAGCAGCATGTGGTGTGCGAGCTGTCGCTGCTGGGGCTGGCCTTCAAATAGTTCTTTGTCACTGCAGAGATGGAATAAACTTGTTCACCTCGCCCCCACGTGCCTTTCTTCTCTGGGGAAGCCAAAGGGGGTTCCTCCTCTCCCCGAGGGCTGGGTGGGGGTTCCCGGCCAGGAAGCGGCAGAGCAGCCCCAACCAGCTGCTGGGCTGCAAACAGCACACTCATGCTGGTGTCTATTTTTAGGCGAGCCCTCCTCCTGCTCCTCACGCAGGCTGGTGGGAGAAGTCTGATCAGAGCTCCAACAGCCCTGTGACCAGCCCCTCAGCACGGGCCGCTGCTGTGAGCAGCCAGCCTGCACTGTTCACCACGGGGAGCCTGGTGTAAAACACAGACACACTTCATTAAGTTATTTATTGATGTAAACCAGTAGCAATGCTGCTTCCCAGTCCCCAGAGGGAAAGCCCAGGCTTGGCCGGGAAGCGCTGGTGAGCACAACTGTCCCTGTCGTCACTTCCACTAACAGCAGGCGCAGAGGTGTCAGAGGCTCTTGTGACCTTCCAGGGAGGTGCCTCCTCGGAGCTGGAGGAGGTGTGCAAACAGCGAGCACTGCGCATGCACCTGGAGAGCTGGCCTGGCCAGAACCGAGCCACTGCTGGGAGCTCACCTGTGCTGCCTTACCAGGAAAGGCACTTTTGCAATGACTAAGAAAGAAACCCAACAACCTTCCAAAAGCCAAGTCAAGCAAACAGGGAAGAGGATCCTCCAGTCAACTTACAGCAGAGGAAGAAGTGGCCTCAAGAATTTAAGGCTCAGGCAGGGGCAAGATACATGAGTTGAGAACCACCCACTCAAATCGGAGACCCATTTCCAGGTAGCTGGATCTTCACAGAACAGTAGCCCAAACCTCTGCAGATTGAGACCTGAGACTCAAACCTTTCCCAGGTAACTAAGCACTGAAGGGGTGGCACCAGGCTTGGACACGAGCAAAACCACCCTGGTTTGTGTGTTTGGTTTTTGAGGGGAAGCTCTTCCTGAAGTGAAGGAAAGTTCTTCCTGACAGACTCCATCTGAACACATGGACCACTACTAGACCACCAGTACCCTTTTAGAGTTCAAAAGGTAGGAAGAGCCACGGTTCAGGCTGCCAAGCAAAGCCTTCCTTTCCCCCTCTTCTTTTTCAACAAAGATGTACAAGACAGTTCCAGTAAACAAGTGTAACAGTGACCAGAGGGGCCAGGGACAGCTGTGGGCCAGGCCGCTGCTGTGGGTGTCAGTTGAAAAGTTGTGCCACAGCTCTGCAATGGGGACGGGTTGTCTCAGACGGCGTTAAAAAAGGAAGTAGGTTTAAAACAGTAAGATACTGTACCTTGTCTTAAGAAACCTGGAATTTAGCAACAGCACACACGGCAAAAAGAAACACTTGCGTTCACAGGCAAGTGAACCAGCAACCAGTGCCAATCTGAACCAGAAGACCAGGAGAGAGGCCAGAACTGTGTCAAGCAATGGAAGCCCCCCAGCTTGTGTCAGTTCTCCAGGACCTGTTTGGGTGGCAGCGTCAGGAACTATACCCAACTCTTTGCTATGGTCTGAGAAAGGGACTTATTTCTAGTCGGGTTTCTGCTCCAGCTCCCCACCGGCACTGGGTCAGGCTGGTGCTCCTCTTTCCTGGCACTTGGTGCAGAGGACAGTGGCTTGGCAGGTGGAGCTGCAACACTTGACAGTTTTGCTAAAAGCAGAGGAAGCCAGATCGGGTGTCTGGGAGCTGCAGCATTTAGCTTCCTTCCTCTTGGCTTCCCCACATGGTTGCTCAGCAGTCAAGAAACAAAGATCTTCCGTGAGGTGGCCACCTCCAGCTGCTTCACCCCCAGGGGCATGTTCTCCTTGTTTTCCAACCCAGACTGCTGAGGGCGCTTGTGGAAGTAGCAGGCTCGGCAGACGGAGTGGTACTTGTCTGCTCCTCCAATCACTTCAACCTGGCAAGAAAGCCAGGAGGGTGACTCTGCAGAGCTGTTACCCTGGAGAGATCCCTCCAGGCCAGCAGCACTGGCAGGGCAGAGCTACCCAAATGCTCTCTGTTCCAAGGGGACTCACCTCCCTCTCCACTCCCAGCCTCTTTGTGTAGGAGGCTTCTCGGTAGCACTCCATGCAGACGGCGTTCAGCTTCACCACGCTCTCTGCCAGCGGCACCAGGTTCAGGATGCTCCCAAAGGCCTGTGCCGAGACAGCAGCAGCTGTTGGATGGGTTCTGGGAGGATCCCAAAGCAGCTGCTGCACTGAAAAAGTGTTTTACCTTTCTCTGAAAAGTCCCATCAAGAGCAGCAACGATGACAGTTTTCCCAGAGTTGGCCATCATCTCACAGAACTCCACAATGTCTGGGAACTGCAGGAGATACAGAAACAGCATTGGGAGAAAGAATGGGCAGCACTTTGCTCAGGTTCCAGTGGCACATGCCCAGAGAGCAGCACAGGGTTCAAGGAAAATTTGAGCCATGTTGGCTACACATAAAATGGGCTTCAGACCCACCACCCTCAGGGGCGAGCTTGACCATAGGAGCATAGTCCAGTAGGATCGAGCTGCCCCAGGGTATTTCATCCCACACCCTCCTATGAAGGATCCAGGCCCACAGTGCTCCCCAGGGCCTGCCCTGGCTGTGCACTTACGAACTGTCCCTCGTCAATGCCAATGACGGCAGAGCCCAGCGCCTCCTGGTACACATCCTTGAGCAGACCGGCTGGCAGGGCCTCCATGGTGTTCCTGGGGGGGAAGGGGAATGAGGGGGTGAGACAGGCTGCCCGCTGCTGGGCCAGGTCCCCCTTCCCCGGGGACTTGCCTGTCGTGTGTGGAGACGCCAGCGGTGCCGTAGCGTGTGTCCTTGGCGTACTTCACCAGCAGGCACCGGTACTGGGCCAGCTGGAACCGCCGCACTCGCCGCATGAGCTCCGTGCTGGGAGAAACGGCAGCAGTCAGCGGGCGCTGGGCCGCTTCCTGCCCGCCTGCCCCCGCGCACAGCGGCCGCTGCCGCCCAGCGGAGCCCCGGGCCCCCAGCGAGAGACGCGGGGTGCGTGTGCGCCCCCTCCCCCGCGTGCGCCTGGTCCCCGGACGGGGCGGAGCGGAGCGCGCAGGCCCCGGCCAAGCCCCAGCCGGAGCCGAAGCCTAGGGCCGCCGGGCAGAAGCTGGTGACGCAGGAAAAACGCCCCGGCGGTGCCGCCGGCGCCGGAGAGAGCGGAGCGGCAAGGGCCGGGATCTTGAAGTGCGGGCAGCGGCGGCAGCTTCGCCCTCCTTTTTCCCGTCGCAGTAGACGGCGCTTGCCCGGGGCGGGGGGGGAAACCGGGATCTGAAGCGGAGCCGCCCCCTCAG
The DNA here is from genome assembly GCA_024605025.1 of Megaceryle maxima. Taxonomy (NCBI): domain Eukaryota; kingdom Metazoa; phylum Chordata; class Aves; order Coraciiformes; family Cerylidae; genus Megaceryle; species Megaceryle maxima. The sequence continues at coordinate 360 of JANHGN010022188.1, read as the reverse complement.
CCGGCTGCACGCCCGGAATCGCGGGGCCTGGCATGACACTCTGCCCTGCTGGCTGCCTGGGATGAGGCAGTCTCCGGCCGCGCTCCTTCGGCAGCACCCAGGAGGGCACCGGGCCGTCGCAGCAGCAGCCGCGGGACAAGGGGAAGCTGTGCGGGGGTGAGTGACGGAGCGCTGTGCCCGGGCGGGGCTGGAGCCGGGGCCGGGACGCGACGAGGCGAAGCGACTGCGCGGGGGTAGCTGTTTGTTCTGCAGGCGGCCGCCGCGGAGCGGAGAGGAGCGCTCCCCGGGGATGGGGCTCCCCGGGTCGGGATGCGGGACGGAGGGGTGCGGCAGGGAGGAGGGGGCGAGCCGGGCCCCGCG
>JANHGN010022186.1:0-20499 GCA_024605025.1 Megaceryle maxima | reverse complement strand
GACTCTCCAGCCTTCCTGTAGGTTCCCTTTGGGTGCTGGAAGGCAGTTACAAGGTCCCCCTGGAGTCTTCTCTTTTCCAGGCTGAACCACCCCAGCTCCCTCTGCCTATCCTCATAGCAGAGGTGCTCCAGCCCCTGGATCACCTTTGTGGCCTCCTCTGGACTCGTTCCAACAGATCTGTGTCCCTCTTATAGTGAGGACACCAGAAGTGGATGCAGCATTTGAGGTGGGATGTCCCAAGAGCAAAGGGGGAGAATCACCTCTCTTGATCTGCTGGACACACTCCTCTTGATGCATCACCTCACAGCAGCCACGGGCTCAGTATGAGAACAGCAAAGATTTGCTGATTTGAGTTCTTGTATGCCACAGGCTCACTCAGTTCTCTTCTGTAGACCAGGTTCCTTTTGCTGCATAACACCCATCGTGCTTTTACCACTTTCTCCCCACATTAAATCACTTCAAATATATTTTACTAATCATCTGCATTAAATGTCCTGAAGTTTCCAGGAATGTTTCCAACTCTGACTGTCTATGGGGTCGCAGTGAGGTATCTACATTAGCATGAAATGCATTAATGCAGGCAGAGTTTAAGTTAAAGCCAGTGAAAGCATGATAAAAATCTTAACCTGCAGGGAAACAGAAGGTAAATACTCTGCTGCTCTGGGCAGAGTCAGTTTCAGTTTCTGCAGGGCTGAGTCCCTTAGCTACTGCACTGACTCCAGTATAGCCAAGTAAGAGGCTTTCATGGACCTTTTTTGATTCTCCAGTTCAACTATTCAACATGCAAATAACCAGCAGGACATGCACACAACAGAGAGGCAGAAGCACAGGCAAGCAGGCAGAGCCTCTTCTAGACTACACAGCAGAGCTCATTTAATCACTTTTCTCTCAAATATTTTGTTCAGATACCTTCAAATTATGTATGATATCAATCCTCTTGTTCTGGCTGTCCTTGAAGTGTATCTGGACTCTCACAGGAAATTCTCCCCAGCCTCTCCTGGTCAGGTGAAACGGAGGTTCTCTGGAAGCAAACAGGGATTCACATTTTGGATGCAGCAGTGGTACAGCTGTCACCTACCTCTTTTGCAGAAAGCTAAAGACTGCTTTCCTAGCTGGCAACTAAAGCTATCTTCAGGCCTGCTATTCACCACAGAGAGAATGCAATCACAGGGAGAATTTTATGGCTTTGGACAGCTGAAAACATATGTTTATTTTGCAAAAGGGGACAGGGAAGAAAACAGTAGAACACTGTTGGATGAGAGGATAAGCATCTTGGGAAGAAAAGAAAAAAAAAAAAAAAGCTATGTAATGCCAAATGAAAAATATTTCTTTCAAAGTCTCAAGTCAGCTGCTAGGATACAGCTGCAAGGTGAGTTTTCAATGCAGCACTTTGCAATCACTTTGTGCTAATCCCTGTCTAGTAGCAAGAAGGCAGAAGCTTCACCTGCCACCAAGAGAACAACATGCAGGCAACAACAAAAAGCCAACTCAACCACTCTCATTCTCCAAGCTGAATCAGAAGGGTGCATTTACTTCTAACATTGACCATTACTTTGTAGTTCAGCTTGTTGTTACTGTAAATCCCAAAGGTAGCTTTGCAACTAAAATAAAAAAACCTGCAAGAGGTTTAAAGAGTATTTTTAGTGCAGAGCATGAATGTTCACTATGATGACTGAGACTGCAACAAGAAATCAATTAACCAGATAGGATTAAAGCAGAAGACAAACAGCAGTGACATCAGGTACTGGAAACTGAGAAAGGCACAAAAAGCAGTCAAGTGTAATTTAGTAAGTTATACAAGACATACAAAAGAATTTGTTTTAATCCTCCTCAGGGCTGCCTTCTCAGAAACATTACTGAGCCATACCAACACTCCTTATCTCAGATGAATCTTTCTGGAGTTGCTTTTAGTAGTTTAATTTTGCCAGAATAAGTTGCCATTCTGCATTTAGGCAGCCTCCCCACCCTCCTCCAGGATGCAGCTGAATGTCTCATGGAGAAAAACTTCCTTGGGAAGCTTGAAGGCACCCTCCTGCTGTCTTGTCCAAAGGAGCAAGAACAAATGACTGACAGGGCACTTCCCTTCCACAGGCAACAGAGAACTGACCCTGCTCATGTGGTTAGGGTCACAACCTGGAACACAGGTTTGGGAGAGGACAGAGAAGCTGCCCTGTTTCTGTAGCACCAGCATCATCCCCCTGATGACGAATTCCTTGAAGCATGAAGCCAATGCCACCGATCTCATGAGAGAGGAGAAATATTTGGGAGAGGGATAAAATTTCTTGCTCAAATGCACATCATTAAAACTATGAATAAAACAGCTTTCTGAGATTCCTCTTTCTTTTCTACATTGTAATGAATTGGAGGTAGAAAACATCTCTTAGGAACACAAGTCTAACCTGGGCAGCAGGCAGTGTAACACATACAGGAGATGCACAAACGTGCATGAATAACATGAAATGCAAAAACTGACTGCTTTTTTCAGTAGGAAAATAATAAAAAAAAAAAAAACAAAACAAAAAACCCCACCCAAACTCTTTGGCACCCTTTCTACATAAAAGTTAATTTATTTGTACTATTACTTTGGAGTAAGTCAAGCCAAGCCAGAGGTTAAAGACAGACATGGAATACTAAAAAGCAATAAAAACCAGAAAGAGAAGTTGCTAGCTTTCTTAGAAACTTGGCACTGTAAGTCTGGCAAGCACAAAGACTGGAATAATTCTGTATTACCTCACTTCTACCAGGTCATTAGGTTTGTAACTGGGATGGAGGAAGAACCAAACTTTCTTGACAAAATGATTTATGCTGGGTTCTCTCCGGGAGCCTCGGACATACACCATCCATTTATGGGTCGACTGATCATTTTCTTCTCTCTTGTCAGGGGGAATGTACCTGGCAAAGATATTAAAAATGAAACAGAAGATAAATATATCAAATAGATAAATACCACAAAAAGTATTTGGGGAAAGATTAGGCAAAAAATACTGGGGATGGCAAAACGCCTGTGTGAACCTTGCCCCCAGTACAGTTCTGCTTGTTATTTCTTACTCTGGACAGTTCACCAGAAACAGATACAGGTCCCTTAATGCTTCTGACACATTTCCTCTATTTTAATGCACAACTGCCAAATGAAATTTGTCCTTTAAACAGTTGGCCTTATTTAGGAATACTTAATTTTAACATTCTACCCCTAAAAACATCCCTTTTCCCATTTCATTCTGAGATATCAAGAAGCAAAAGCAGCACCAGAAGACATCAGCAACCTGAATACAAAAACTGACAGTTCTTCTTAAAATTTTTAAGAAACTACATAGTCAACACTCGAATCGATGTCTAGGCTTAGGTAGATTTTCAACTCTAACACCTTAAATTTCATCAGCAAATATTTGCTGTTTTCTATGCAAGGGGAAAAGACTGAGTTGAGTAATGTGAGGGTGGAGAGTTAAAACTTGCACTTATCCATATTTCCTAAAATGACTGTCTGTCTTCATTAATTTCCTCAAAGTTCAAAAATTATGTGTATTTACCTCTTTTTTTTTGATAAATAAATCTGTATTTTAAAAAATCCAAACAAACAAGCCAACCCTGTACAGATTTCTTCAGACTGTGCTGGACTTCTGACATTTTCTTCATTCTGGTGGCTTGGTTTTAAATAAAAAACCCCACCACACTGTCCCTATGAACACACTGAATTAGTCATTAGGACAAATTGTTAACTTGTTTTTCCAAATTTTTATGGAAAAATTTAAGATTTCTAACAGGTCAGAAAAGGCTGAAAGACTTTGCTTGAGAGAAACAGATCTTAAAACCTCCATATATGTATATATGCATATATATATACACAGAAATAAAGTAACTACTAAGACACCTGTTCCTCCCACAAAAAAACCCTCGTGCAGACACCCAAGGATGGCAGCCTTGGGTACAGTGATTATCCAAGGGCAATACCTCACATTGTGACAGCCTAGCCATTTTGTCTTCTAATTTTAACCTTCCATTCCATTTAATCCTGAAATAAAGGACCATCCCTCAGACTCTGGATACTAACTTGGAGACGTTGCCAACCACAATTGTTTTCTTCACATAAAGCCGTGAAGTTTCATCATTTGACAGTCCAGCATTTCGTTGTCCTGGTTTTTGAGAGCTTGAAACACCCGAACTGTCCTGAGGGTAGGGGAAGAAAACAAAAAAGGCAAACAAAAAAAACCAAACATTCCTCTTAAACATCATTTTGTTTGGTGCTAGAAAAGGAAGATGTTGCTAAAAAAAAGGAAACCTGCATAGTTAAATGAGAGACCAACAATGAATCAGCCCTAAAAGTACTTCAGTTGCTATCTAGGCATGTTTAAGCTACTCAGGCACGCAACGGTGATATACCACCTAGCCAAGTGTACACTGCTTGGCTTGACTGAGCACACAGCATGTGACATACCATGGAGCTAAGCCATGATTTCAGCTTGTGTTTCAAAAGTACTGCCACTGCACTATCTGGGAAAAAAAACCAAAATCAAGCACTGCTAGAGTGGCATCACCTTGGTCACTACTGAGAAACTAAGATACCTCTCCAATGAGTGGCCTCTGAAAAATCTAAATCTTGCTCATGCCTCCAGGGCAGAAAAACCTTGTACTGGTCTGGCAGTTCACAATATAGGTGGGTCCATGTTATATATTGCATATATTATGTTATATATTGTACATCTGCCTTCTGCTGTGGACTCCAGGCAGGGTTTCAGCAATGGCAGCCCTGTTACCAAGGGCTGCTCAACAGAGGCAGAACCATTGCTCTTTCTGCCATGTGTTACTGCAACTCATTCAGCTGCAGAATGTGGTCGTATACCATGAGATACATGCATCCCTGGTTGGGGTTAGAGGCTGCACTCCTCTGCAGTCCTGATGCCTTAAAGAACTGAAAGGAAACCAGAGAGTTTTATCTCACCTACTAAGGCACATCTCACCTGCAGCCAGTGAGAGCCTCCCCAGCAGAGCTAACTGCAGCCAACAGATGAAGTGGTTCTGCAGCTGCACAGTGAGCCGTAAAGGGAACAGATCCAGGTCAAAAACAACCCAGGCAAACAATGAAAGAGATTATTTTTAACCTGGGTCAGTCTGTTTCAGTTAAGCAAATGGTGATATTAGCACAACAGCAAGCAGCACACCAGGAATAAAAAACACCTCAAACCACACACCCAGGCTCTACCAGTTCACGCTCCCAGGGTGAGCTAATCCACCGGTGTCACTGTGTTTTCACCACGGGCTGCCAAGGAGGCCACACCTCACACTCCTGTGGTTCAACCACTCCAGGCAATGCAGTCCCCATGGGCACGCAGGGCCAGGCAGCAGCATTACTTCTTAAAAACACTGCTGGGAATGACACACACTGCTCTTCTCCCCAGGCCCTACCTGACCTGACTTGACACAGCAAAACCCTTTGCTCAAGCTGTGGAACAGCTCCTTCCCCAGAGGCTACCAATGGAGACAGGCTGTGCTGCCTGGCTGACCTCTCTGCTGGGCAAGACCGAGTTAAGAGGAGTTACCCAAGTTACATACACTTCAGTTAGCCTTACAGCAAAGCCAGGCTGAGAGAGTGGGAGGAAGCGGTTGGAGAGGGTAAGAAACAGATCTTCAGCAAGGTGGGTGAAAACATGAAGAGCTCCTGGTGCCAGCACTGAGTCCAGACAGAGCACACACCTCCAACAACTCGACTACCGCTCGAGTTTTACTTTACCCGGCCAGTATTTCTGCTCTGTCTCTGGTCCAGGCTGTTTGTCAGCCGCTCATCTGCGTCCAAGTTGCCATTGTCTTTGTCCAGGAGAAAGTCATTGTGCTGAGAGAGTGAGTCACTCTCGGAGTGGTTGGCAGATGGAGTGTCTGAGCCCTGGTTAGCTGGAGATGATGATCTAGAGGGCGATTCCAAGAATTTCTTGATTGAAGGGTGATTAAGAATTGTTGCATCACATGACCTGGTCCCCTGCAACAAAAAGGTCAGGAAGATCCAGTCACTATTTCCCTTCAGCCCAGATAAAAAATGAAGCTGTGCCAGAAAAGTCAATGTATGAAGAAAGAGCCAATATTTAATCAGCTGCCCTGCAAGAGAAGCATATGTCACAGAAGATAAACGCTTACAACGGTTCTACAGAAACAGCACTTCAAATTGAATCTGTTCCTTTAGACCTTTTTGATCTTGGAAACCCACCTGGTTTTGGAAAGGAGGACTTTCCCTTTGAAAATAACATCCTCCCTTCCTGTGCAGACACCCACTGTCTTTTACCATAGACAGAAAGGTCACAGCTGCCGGATTCTTGTAGGCAAGAGGGGTATGTAAATGCATCAGGCCCCTGAGTTTTGATACTCACTGGCAGTCTTGTCAATGCCTGTGAGGCAAGCTACACGTATTAGCACCCTGTCTGCTCCCAGAGCTTAACAGAGGATAAAGAATAATGTGCTTAGGCAAGCTTGCAAACTTCCCTCAAAATGGACATCTTAGACCTAATCTTGGATCCTCCTAAACCTGCAGGGTGGAGGACAGGGCAGAGGAGTGTTTAATTCTCTGTTGGGTTTTTTTCATTACTGTATAAAGGCCCCTATTTGTCTTTTTCCACCTCCTGTGTTTGCTTCTAACCTCAGAAACAGCAAGAAAAACACCCATCACTCAAAGCAAGCATCTCTCAGCCACTTCTCCCAGCCACCGGTCCTCCCTGTCACCTCGGTTTCATGATGTATCAAGTGAGCAGAAGCTCCCTTCTGCCAGCAGTGGAGCACAGACAGACAGGCAGGCTCTCTCCCAGCTCCACAGGCTCACAGAGAGTTGCACTGACAGCTTTTCTTTCAGGCAGCACCAGCTGAAAGAGGTTTTATTCTTCCCTGCCCAAACCACCCTGGTCAGCCAGGCTGGCACAAACGTTCATGGGGAGGGGGCAGGTCACAAAGAAAAATAAATGAAAAAAACGATTTGGGGTTTTGTTTGTTTGCTTTTTGTTTGGGTTTTGTTTTTTTTCCTTTGCAGGGTTATTTTTAATCCACATAAATTCCCTGATCCAAAATTCTGTCAACGTGATGGAGGGGGTGGCATGTGGACAGACATCAGCACTGCTATGAAGTGACAGAACTGCCCTTGAGAGGTGGTAGAAGGAGGGGAGCTAAACATTGTCCCACCTTGGACTTTAAAGGTTCATTTAAGAGCTTTCATTCCAGTTGTCCATGAATGAAGCAATTACCAACTCTCAATTACCCTGCTTAAGAGATTTATATCTCTATCTCCAGCAGCAGGGACACATACACAACACAACCAAAAAAACCAAAATTCACACTAAACCACCAAGAAAGAAACCACGTTTTGGTTTTGTTTTTTTTTTAAATCTCCAGTCAAGTAAAATGACCAACATCTTGTCCACTAATTTGTGGGAAAATGTAATCAACTGTAATCACGTGGAATCATAAGCCTCAAAACCCAGCAGCAATGGGCTGAAGAACTCTTTATATTTAGGAAAACAGGTTGGGAATTTGTGAATCATCTTCCAAGAAGTTCTAAATTAAAACTACAAAGACTCCCCTTCTACCAGCAGCAGAAACAATCACTGACGAGTCAAACATGTATTAACTACCCCTTAAAAGCACACAACAAAGTAAACTGAAACCAGTAACAATTTCAAAATAAAAAGAACACTGATTTATCCTCCATGCTAATCAGGACTTTTAGAAAAAAAAATAAAATTAAAATGTAATCGAAGACTCTACACTAACCATAAGCTCCTAATAACAACAGGAAAACTACACAAAGCAAGGATGCACCAGTAAGTTTGGTGACTACTTCAAAACAATTACAAAAGCTGTTATTTCTGGCAAGTGTGAAAATCAGCAAGGAAAAAAACAAACACTCTGCAAGGCAGAACAAGTAAAGAACAGGGGACAGCGCAGCTCTTCCTGACCCATGATGATGTTGGATAAAAGCACTTCCAAAGACCAGAACCTGGCTCACATTCTTCAGCCACCTACACACACAAAAAAAAAAAAAAAATCAAGGCAGGGAAGAGTGGTCTCCAAGCCTTTCAATAATATCATCATCATTTTCAACTCCAGCTGCTCAGCTTGCATTCAGTGAGGGGAAAAACAAGCTGGTTTTCTTGGTTTTACCTCGCTCCACATCTTCCATTAAGTGTAAGACATTGCTCACAAGAGAAGTTCTCATGGGACTAGAAGAAAACCCAGGTTGGCAGCACCCAGCTACAGCTTCCAAGTATCAGCTCAGATCTTTAAAGGAAATTGGATCAACTTCCTGAACTGAAAAGCTGGTAACTGAATACCTACAGTGGTAGTGAATGACCTGTCAATTAGGAGTCTGAAGGAGTCACAAACACTCTGGGATTACCTGCCCATGAAGGACAGAGTGCTCAGAGCTGGGGCTTAACTAACAGGGTTTAGAGGGGTTTTTTTAAGACCTTTGTGATTTTGTTAATCTCCTTGGTTATCTCTTTGATCTACCTCCTGCAGTACTGCTGCCAGCAACCTTTTCACCAAACCATTAACAGACTGGCTGCCAAGGTAAAGGGAGGATGATTTCATAGCACCACCTGAGCCTCAAGATATCTTCACTTTTATTTTTATTTTTCCAAGAAGTTCCAAACCCACCTGCTTCCACCCTCCTCCTGTGAAACGGGAAAACAGGTCCCTCACTTTGCAAGGACTCTGTGTGGTGCATGAGAAGCAAGGTGCTCTCATGCAAGAACTGATTAAAAAAAAAAAAGTGCTGTTGTTGAGAAACCAGACCAAGGGCTGCTGAACAGCTTCTCAACTGTTCCTCGAAGACTCACCTTTGCCAAGCATCTGAGGGCCAGGTGGTGATGCACAGGTCTCCTCTCCCACTGCCACCCCATTTGAAGTTCATATTCCACATTTTCAGAAAACTAAACATCAGCTGAATAGCCAGTCAACTACACACCTTCCTTTGCACATATTCCCTACAGTCTTATTATTCCTAAAGTAATTTTTACCTCTCCAGCTTTGAGGAGACCAGCAGATGCATAATAGTTAGCCACAATACAGGCACGCAGCTTATCCATCATCCTTCTTGCTTCAATCAGGCGCTAGGAAAAGAAAAAAGTAACATACAGTAATGGATCACCCCAAGCAATCCCCCCCAAGCCCCAAGACACCAGGATCCGACGTGGTTGTTAAGAATAAAATGTTTATACCTGATCTATAACTTCAATTTCATGTTCTTTACTCTTCATTTCGACGGCAAACTGTTCTTTTATAATTGTCTCAATCTTCTGCACAGCAACATCTCGAGCTGTACAAGGCCACACATGGAAAAGAAAGAAGAAGGAAGTATTTGTATTTCTATTTTTGAAAACAAAAAGGTCAGAAATCATTACGGAGTGAGAAGTGAAGGGACAGTAAGTTCAGCATGCAAACACAAAAAAAAGAAAGATCATTTTTCTGCAAAAGCAAGTTATTTGTCTTTAACAAAAACCACGTGTGTCTTTAAAAGTGGGATTATGTGGAGAGCTACTTTTTCCTTTTTAGGCCTGAGATGACAAATAACAGAAGATGGGAAGAACAGGACCAGTTTGTTTAATTCTGTCTCAGTAAAGCTGTAAACAGTAAAAGGCAAACTCAGATGTGCTACGGCCAAGTGCAGTTAGGGCTGCGATTGCGCAGGAGCTCGCGGGAACACTACGTACATTTTTCTGCTCTCGTTGGCCCGATTCACATCCAGAAAATTTACACCACATCATGCAGCAATAATAAGGCAAACTAATACTTCATATGTTCAGCACTGGCACGAAGTGCTGCTGGAAATCCTGCTCTGGGGTGCCTACAGACCTTTTAGTACCTACACAGGAAACTACTGAAAGCTGGTCTACCTCTTACAAATTCCTCTTCCAGCACAGCAGGCAAAAAGTTTTAGCCTTTCAGCAGGAGTTTGTTGACCTCAGTGGAAAGCATGTAGTTTAATATTTCAAACTGTGCGAATCAGCAGCTAAGAACTAAACTGGGATCTTACTGGGTTTTTCTAGAACATGTATAAACATGGGAAGGACAACTCTTGTAGCTTTGCACCTATTGTAGACTTTAATCTTGCTTTCAGTCACCTCCATTATACCCAAGGGGGGTCAAACAGCACCTCTTGTTATCTAAGCAAAAACTGGGAAAAGCAGGAATTGTACTTTCTAGACAAAAGCCTGGAAAAGGTCCTCCAGGCTGTCAGAAGTATAGTGACCCCACTGCAAAGCAGATCACAGAAACAGCCTGGGTTCCTCTGAAAAAAATCCCACAGTGTTTCTATGTGGAATAGAAGGCAACAGCACCAAGGCTTTGTGTTGAGCTTCAGAGGAAGTTTTAGTAATGGGTATGTAGCTGTTTGAAGGTTTCTAATATTCCAACAGAAGAGTAATCAAAAACAAGAAAAATTTCTGCTGGTATGTTCCAGCCAACACACACACACTTTTACTGTCTGATCAACTATCTACAAGAGTAAGGTCTGCAACAGGGATATCCTCAGTATTTTCACCTCATACATACATGTTCTAGGACTAGAAATAGTTCAAGCCTACATTAAAAGAGAATTATGGTTGAGTCTGTATGAGTAATGCAAACTTAAAACCCAGGGGGATATAATTTTCCACCAGCCATAAGCACCTTGCTGAGGAAATTCACATAAAATAAGCCTAAAGAGATGAAGGTGTGAGATGCACAGGTCAAACTGGGACAACTGCCTCGCTTCCCAAGACTGGTGCCATGCAACACCAGCATTACGACAAATGAAAGCACTTTAGGATTTGTGGTTATGTTAGAAGAGCTTTTAAGAACCCTTTATTTTCATATTTTTCCCAGCTTAGCATCAACCACAGTCCCTAATTAAGACTGTGTTAGTGAAATTTGTATACTTAAGGAAATCTTCTATCAGAAGTTGGAGATCTTCCACGAGAGGAAGAAAGAACTCAGTTTGGAGGAATCACCTGAACAGAAAGTTCACTTTGCAAGGACAGTTTTCCAAGGCCCTGAGACTTTGCCCACTAAGTATTAAGACCTTCTGAAAAGTTGCTTTGAAAGTGGATTAAAAACCCATCTGCAGTCCCTAGGACACTCCACCACAACGAGGGGTGACCTCTGACAGCCAGGCAGGACAGGCAGCTGGGAGTGGTGACACTCATCTGCCACGGCCAGATCCAGCACAGCTCCACTGTCAGGGCCTCTAACCAACCTGGCACACAGGACCTGCCCAGCAACACATTCAAGCCAGAGTTCAGCCTCCCCAGACTTGTCCAGCTGCATACTGTCCTCCAGAACATCACCCGCGAAGCCATCATCTGCCTCTCTCCAGCTGGCAGCTCCGGCATCCTGCTCTGTTCCTGGATCTTCTTCAGATCTCACAGCCAGCTTTGCTTTTCTCACCTCCCTGCTCAGCAGCTCCTCCCATCACGATCTTCTCACTAGCTGTGCCATGCCAGAAATCACCAGCCTACTCCCTGTCCCAGGGGCAAGAAGCTCTACTCTCATTTGCCCAGAGATGACTGCAACCTGTCCCAGGCACCCTGCCAGCAGGCTGGTTCCCAAAGCACATCCGAGCGTGCCAAATGCAAACCTACTCATCCAGCTACTCTCTCCACTATTTTTCTTTATCCACCTTTCCTTCAGCTGGGTAGCTGCACCCATTTGCATCTTCAAAGCCTCTTCCTTCTCCCTAACTTATGCCTTCTGCACTGCTCCTGTTTCACTTTACCTACCCAGCCTTGCAAACATCTGTCATCTTCCACGATGACAAACCACAAAACAGATGCACAGGTTGGAGTACATCTCAGCATGGCCAGCTGCTGGGAAGATGCAAATACTTCAGCAAGCAACAGGAACCAAAGTACCCAGCTGGGACAGCGGAGAGATGATGCTCTAGCTGCTGTCATGCACCAAAGTCTGCATCCTCGCGCCTTAGTCACGGTTCAGCTAGCAGGTAGCAACGTCTCCACGTATGACAATCACATCTTCATTTGGCTGTACAGAGGTGTCACCAACTCCCTTCCTCAATCTCTGCCCCTTGGCCCCTCAGCTACTGCCCCAGCCCTCTCCTGACCCGTCTGCAGACAATGCACACATCTACAGCATTTCCAGTACCACTCAGGAGACCCCCGACAGCTCCTACCCGACTGTTCGGCTGCTTTGTGACGCTTGCTAGGATGCGTGATGGTGATCTCCTCGTAGTCGGGGTCCTTCTCTGCAATCACTCTCTTGATCCCAGACATGTTCTCACCACTACTCCACCGAGAGGAAAAATAAAAAAAAAAAAAGCATTAACGACCTGGGCAGGCTTCAACCTCTCACCGTGGGGAGCACCTCCCTGAATTGCTGGGACACCCCCTCCCAGCATTGCTACAGACTAACCCGCAGCTGAAAGCTGGGAGCCCGTCCTGTTCTGTAGGGGCTCGGAGCAAAAACCGCCTCCTGGTCTCCGCAGCCCCTGTGCGCGCAGCCGGGGCGATGCTGCCGTGGCAAAGCCCTGCCCGCCGAACCCCGGTGGGCTCCGGAGGGCAGCCGGCCGTGCCCCGAGGGGTGGCTCTAGGCGAGCTGGGCTCCTCTCGGCATTGCCGCCACCACCACCTCCGAGCGGGGAGCTGCCCCCAAACCCGCGGGGAGACACCGAGACAGGCCCCGGGCTGGCATCAGAGCCTCAGCACCGACCCGCGCGCCAGCTGGGCTTCCCCAGAGAAGGAGCAGCCGGTCCCCGCCGCCGGCGCGGCCCCTCTTGAGGCGGGAGGCCCCGGGCGCAGCACGGCAGGGACGGGGCGGTTCCGGTCCCCGTCGCCGCACACCCCCTGCCCTCCCTCGGTAAAGCCGGGGCCGCGGCAGGGCCGGGCCGAGCCGGACCGGGCCGGGCCGAGCCCGGGCGGTGCTGGTGCCGGGACGCCCCGGGGGCGGAGCAAGACTTGCGCGGGAGGGGCAGAGCTCGCGCGGCCGGGCCCACGTGCGCGGCCGGCTCCGCTCCCCTCCCCTCCCCCCCGCCCGCGCACACAAAGCCGCCGCGGCCGCCGCGCGCCCCTCCCCCTCCCTTCCCTGCCCGCCCCCTCCCTCCCGCCGCCGCTGCCGCCGCCGCCGGGAGCGCGGCCGCTCCGCCCGCCCCGGGAGCCGCTCCGCCGGGGCTGGGTGGGAAGCGGCGCTAAGCGGGATGGCGGGGCGGGGAGCGTGGGGGTTGTGGGCAGCGCTGGGCTGCGGGCTGTGGCTGCTGGCGGGCGGGCAGGAGCAGGCGGGCGGCGGGCAGCCGTGGAGGCAGCTGATCCAGTGGGAGAACAACGGCCGCGTTTACAGCTTGCTAAATACCGGCGCCGAGTATGTACCGGCTGGGCAAGAGAGACCGGGAGGGAATCGGTTGTTGTTGGCGGGAGCGATGAGCGGAGGAGCGGGGAGCGTCCGGCGGCAGGCACCGGGGGTACCGCCGCGACCGGCCTCCGAGACGGTGCGGGGCCAAACGCGACATCCCTTCGGGTTCGGGCAGGTGCCCGAAAACTGGCGGGAGGGACCGGTGGGCGACGGCACCGCTTCGCAACGGGTACGGCCCAACAGCCGCCCCCGCCAACCTTCCTCCTCGTCCTCAGCCTCATCCTTTGCCTACGCTTCCGTTGGGCAACCGGCATACCCCCAATTCCCCTTCGCCCCCCAGTATGAGCCCTACGAGGCGCCGCGGGCGTACGATGAAACGTACACCTACTACCGTAGCACCGGCACCGGCGGGGCGGCCGTGGCTTCAGCGGCGGCAGGGGCCAGCGTGGTGTACCCTTTCCAACCCCGGGCACGCTACGAGGACTACGGGGAGGAGCAGAGCCCCTATAGAGCCCAGGGTTACTACCCGGCGGCTGAACGCCCCTACGTACCCGCCGCCCCCCAACCGGTTGATGGGTTGGACCGTCGATACTCCCATAGTTTGTACCACGATACCGGGGGCTCACCAGAACAGGGTGGCTCAGACTCGTACGCCAACCAGCAACCCGCCAGTCACAGCATCGCATCAACGGATAACCTACAAGCTCCCACTGGGACAGGCTACAGCGCCCAATACCCACCCTACGAGCCGCAACCACCTTTTCGGGCACTGGAGCCTTATGGGGTTCCTCGCCCCGAGCCCTACTTGCCTGCCAGGAACCCTGAAATGCCGCAAGCCGTCCCCGATAGCCAAGCCCGGGTTAGTGTGGGCAGCGTCTACAGGCCCAGTCATGGTGGACGGGGTGAGTCTGAGGGGACACTGGGGTGGGTGGGAGTTCCTTGGGGTGGGATGGTGCCCTGGCTGCTTTGTCACCTGAGAGCAGAGCCCTGTGCACCCATATCTGGTGCCATCTAAGGATGCTGTCCTGGTGCTCTGGGGACAAATGTGGCCCAAGGGCCACTAAAGGGCTGTTGAAGACCCTACATGTTTTTGGAATAATATTTGAGGTGGTGAAGAACAGGGAGGAAAGGGAAGGAGAACATCCCAGTGGGGTCTGGGCTTGGGGTGGCTCTGTGCCCTGTCGCAGGTCATCCCATGCTGGTGAGGTGGGTCTGTGCCATGAGATGAGAGAACACTGCTTGTGAGGTGTGTCAGTGCTATGTCCCTGGTTATTCTACATTTGTGGGGTGAGTTTGTGCTGCATCCCAGGTCATCCTGTCTGTGTGGAGTGGCAGGTGATTGTGTGCCATGGGTTGGGGTCATGCCATGCACCTGGGGTAGGACAATGCTGTATCCCAGGTCATCCTGGCCATGTGCGCTGTGCTGGAGCATGCTCAGTCCATGGGTGAATTTTTGCTGCCTCTCCGGGGCCTCTCACCCTTATTGTCCCCCTCCCGGGCTGGCCACAGCAGAGGATCAAGGTCGCAGCAGGGACACCATCATTTCACGTCCTACTGACCCCGATCCTGTTGAAATCCTGTAGATTTTGGCTGAGGCTTGCTGAGAGTGTTTTTACTCCATGGTGAAATTGGAAGCAAAGGCTGAAGGGCAGTTCCCTGCCTGTCCCTCGGGAAACCCATCTCAGCTGGGAACCTCTGACCCGTCTGACCCCATAACCCATCCAGCCCCATCCCTGGTTTCTGAGAAAAACCCATCCCAGAGGGTTCATACTGGAGGAAACAATTATTCCAGCCCTGCCCTGTTGCATGCGAGTGAGTAAACACCATAAGAGCAGCCGGGTTGGGTCAGCCCAAGGTCCAGCCGGCCCCACTGAAGATGTGTGGGAAAGAGCTTGGGGACAGGGTTTGTGTGGAGGGGATCGTCCTCCAGATCTCTGCTTGCCTTGCCAGGAGCAGCCACTCCTGCCAGGCGAGGGATGGAGGCGATGAGGGATAGAGGGACAAGGGGTGGAGGGATGAGGAATGGAGAAGGTGAGGGATGAAGGATGAGGGATGCAGGATTGAGGGATTCTGGTGGTCCCTTGTCTCTGGGGAGGGATGCCTGGGAACAGCTGCCCTGCATCTGACCCGGCCGAGGGAAATGAAAATATGCCTGCCAAGCTTATCTTCTCCCTTTTGGCAAAGGCCGTGTCATTCCAGGATCCCTGGAAGATGGGCCAGGAGATTACGGGTGCCTGTGGCTCTGTCAGGGGGATCAGGGTGCCCGTGTGTGTGGACAGCCCTTGTTGGCCGATAGGTCCATCAGTGGAACACCCACCTCTTAGTGCAGGACCCCAGCCTCCTTCTTTATGTTTTTCCTTAATAAGCCCAAAGAAGGGAATAAAGATCATCTGACCAGCCCGGGGAGGTGGCTCTCTGGGGCCACCCCACTGCCTGGCTTCTCCTCCAGGTCACCTGCTGCTCTCTCCAGCCAAGCTTTGTTTGGGAAAAGTTGTCACCTCCCTGGGGGTCACCAAAAAAAACCCTCCAAGTCAGTCACCTGCAGGACCACCCTTAGGGAGGTCTTAATTGGTGAAAACACTTTATAAAGCCGAATCAGATGTTAATTATGAGCCTAAGCTCTTTAAGAGCCTCCTAATCCCACCGGGCTCTGTCAGGAATGTGCAGCATTCCTGGCCCCTTGCTGGGGCACCTGAGGGGTTAATTAAGCAATTAGATCCCACTGACTTTTAAGAGGGGGTTTACTGGGACTTTTATGAGCATCGTGAGTTGTCCACATCCCTCCATCCAAACCAGCCAATAAAGGTGAGAGTTGAAATATTTTTCATCCCTAAATGTAATGGTGGAGGTGGGAGAGGGCATCTCCTGTGGCTTGGTCAAGAGAGGGGGATAAATGCAGCAGACCAGGCTTTGGCAAAGAGATGGAGAGAAAAACCCCAAAATCTTCATGTCTTCTGCTCACAACTGCTACAGAGGACTCAAGTCTTGCTCAGGGCTTGAATCACCTTATGCAAAGGAGGTCTTGGGTGGTGAAAGCCAAGCGCACATGGCATCTAAGCTGTGGGAGCAGATAGGCCACCCCTCCTTGGGTTTAACCAAGGTGCCGCTTCTTACTGGTGCTCCCCACTCTTGACCAACCCACAGAAGGCATCTTCAAGTGCTTCCTTACCCAGAAACTCCTCTCTGCTTTCCTCCATCTCCAGCAGGGTTTTTTATCTTGCCCTCAGGTGAACAGTCACCTGGGGTTGGTTTCTGAATGTGAGCAGGTTTCGGAAATCCCATGGGTTAATGGAGATTTTGGTACCCACAAAGCCTGAGTCGTGGTGGCTGTGGTGACACCTGAGAATACCATCACCCATGGATGGGTCATCTGGGCCAGGAGATGACAACCTTGCTGGGAAAGTTTCCCTTTTGTGGACTTCAGGATGGTTTTGGGTTGATTTTGTTGCTATTTAACAACCAAACAGGCATCCTGAGAAAATTTCATGCCACTGGGATGGAGGAATGAAGGGGTGTACCAGGAGGTGGTGGAGGAAGGATGCTGTGGGAATGGGATGAGAATGGGATGGGATGATGAAGAGACACATCTTAGTAACTCAGGGTTGTCTCCACATCCCTGTCCCCATGGCTCACAGCCTTTGGTGGTCCCTGCATCTCCAGAGCTGGGACCCAGCACTGATGGGCAGAGGGAGGCAAAGCAGCCGCCCTCTCAGAAAACTGCTGGAGCTGGGATTTTTCGGCTAAGCCCAGCACACCTGCACAAACAGCTTGGTGGGGAGCGGGCCTGCCTTTTTTTATTATTCTAATTTTCATGGTGAATAAGAAGAAAATCTTCTCTGGCAGCTCCCCGGGGCAGACCGAGGGGTGGAGGAGGAAAAACAAACATTTTCTTGCTGTGGTTGTCCCTTTTTCAGAGGCGATAATGGGGGGGCTGCCAGGCCCCTGACTTGCAGAAGGCGGAAAAGTGCTGGCTCAGCAAAAACGAGTGGGGATTTGGCCAGCCCCTGATGGGGACAGTTAGGTGGCCTGCTGAGATAAGGGGACGTTTGGAAGGTGGTGAGGCTGGATCCCGCCATCCCGTTAACCCCAGCGATGCGGTTTGACCCGTCACTGAGGGGCCTGAGGCCCTGTGACCAGGGCCATCGAGGCCAAGCTCTGTCATGGGGGGAAAATAAAACTCCCTGTTGGTAAAGGAGTCAGGTTTCTCTCTGGAGCGTCCAAGAACTTATTATAAACAACAGCAGGGAAGAAAAGCTGGTCTAGAAATGATGACAAATGTTCCTCTCGCATGCGGGACGGGGCCCAAGGGGTCTTTCTCCATCGCCTTTTTTTTTTTTTTTTGATTGTTAATTTTTTGAAGGGGGGGGGAAAGTCTTTCTGAGCTCTCCTGATTTTCCCCACTGATGTGTACAGCCCCCCTGGGTATTACATCAGCAGCGATGACCAAGCAAGTGGGGCAGGAAACGAGCTTTAGTGGAGTGACGTGATCCCTCGAGGGAAGGCAGGCCCAGAAACAAGAAGGCATTGTTCTTTTTGCCCGTGGAAAAAAAAAGGGAAAATAGGGATAAAAAAATAGGAGGGGAGTGGTGGAAGGAAACGTGCTGGAAAGTGTCTGGGTGCAAAGGGAGGAGTTGGTGTGGCTGGAACCCCCTGGTCTCTTGGAAGGGGAGAGGGATGAGGGAGGGGGATGAAGATGAGGATAGGGACAGGGATGGGGATGAAAGTGGGGATGCGGCTGGAGAAGGGCATGAGGGTGGGGGTGACATATGTAGACATATTGGAGTGTGTCCAGAGAAGGGCCACCAAAATGATCAGGGGAATGGAGCATCTCTTGTATGAAAACAGGCTGAGGGAGTTGGGGTTGTTCAGCCTGGAGAAGAGAAGGCTCTGGGGAGACCTTATAGTGACCTTCCAGTACCTGAAGGGGGCCTACATGAAGGTGGGGTAAGGACTGTTGAAAAGGGTTGGTAATGATATGACAAGGAGCAGTGGTTTTAAGCTAGGAAAGGACAGATTTAGACTGGATATTAGAAAAAAGTTCTTTAATATGAGTGCGATAGATCACTGGAATGGGCTGCCCAGAGAGGTGGTGACGTCCCCACCCCTAGAGTCATTCAAGGTCAGGCTTGATGGGGCTCTGAGCAACCTGCCCTAGGTAAAGATGTATTTGTGTAGGGAGGTTGGACCAGATGACCTCTAGAAGTCCCTTCCAGCCTAAAACATTCTATGATTCTATGTCAATGAAGATGGGGACAGGGATGAAGATGGGAGTGGGGATGAGGATGGGAACAGAGAGGGGAATGAGAATGAGAATGGGGATGAGGAGGATGATGATGATAGGGATGGGGTTGCAGATGAGGATGGGAATGAGGATGAGGATGGGGAGGGGGATCGGGAGGGGGATGGAGATGAAGATGGTGATAGGGATGAAGATGGGGATGGGGAAGGGGATTGGGATTGGGATGGGAATGGGGATGGGGATGGGGACAGGGGTGCAGATGAGAATGGGGATAAGGATGGGGAGGGGGACTGGAATAGGGATGGGCTTGAGGATGAGGATGGGGATGAGGACAGGGACAGGCTGGCAAGCTCACAAGAGGGAGACACGCTAAACAGTGGTTGTTGCGGAGCAAAGCTTGGCTTGGAAAAGGGCTGTGAGAAGGGAAACTGAGGTACATAGCACTTGGGGAACATCCCTCCCATCCTGGTCCTTTTTGAGGGGCAGATGTCAGGATGCTTTCTGGGTCAGTGGTCCTGGAGGAGCCTTTGGGAAGGGGAGGTGTGAAAGGGCGTTGCTGGGGGTGGGGAAGCACTGTCTCCAGCTGGGCTCTGGAATGCTTTTGGAAAGCGAGGAAGCCCCCACCCGTCCCTGCAGCTGTCTGTCTGTCCACAGCTTACTTGGCCCCAAGCGCAGGACAGTGTTGGGAATTAGAGGCGAGGAGGGATAAAAGTTCCGGGAGCCTGGGGTTAGAAGAGGTCCCACTTTCACTTCTGCTTTGGGGGTGAAAAACAGGGCAGGAGATAGGGACCCCACTTTTTGGGGGCATGTGTCCCCCCCTGGCCCTGGCTGCTGCAGGAGTGGGAGCCAGGGGGGGCTCAGGAGGACCCCAGTAAGCTGGGCAGGGCTGGGTGTAATCACTTCCAGGAGGCCAGGTTGAGCAATCCCGCTGTAGGAAAATGGAGGATTGGGATTTGCCAGCAGGAGCCAGGAGGGGGGAGGAAGGGGAGGGGAAGGGAGGATTTTCCGCCTGCAGCTTAAAATTAAAAAAATGTGGTGGTGACCGAAGCAAAACTTCCCCAGGAGGTCAGGGCTGGCTGGTTCGAGGAAGGGACCGCCTCATTCCCAAAGCCTGTCCCTGTCCTCAGGGCTGTCCCCATCCTCCTGGCAGGTCTCCCCGACTTGGTCCCAGACCCCAACTATGTGCAAGCGTCCACCTATGTGCAGCGAGCTCACCTGTACTCGCTGCGCTGCGCGGCCGAGGAGAAGTGTCTGGCCAGGTAGGAGCTGCCATGGGCTGTGGGCTGTGTCCTGGGGTGAGGGGCACACGGGGGGGAGAGAGGGGAATTCTGGGGATGTGGGAACACAAAGGGTGAGAGTGGGGTCTGGGAGTGAGGGGAGGTGGCAGGTGGAGTGCTTGAGAGGGGAATGGGGGATGAGGAATTGGAGGAGGATGAAGGAGAAAGGTGGAGCAGAGGGGAAGGAAAGAGGACAGGGAAGAGGAAAGGGGAAAGGGAAGAGGGAAGGAGAAGGAGGAAAAGGATGAAATAGGATAAGGAGAGAAGAGAAGGGGAAAGGGAAGAGGGGATGGGGAATAAAGAGAAGGATGAAGGAAAAGGATGGTGTAGAGAAGGAAAGCAAAGAGGGAAGTGGAAAGAGAAGGATGAAGAAGAGAAGGAAAAGGCAAAGGGAAGGGGAAGGAAAAGAAAGATGAAGAAAAGGAGAAGGGAAGGGGAAAGGAGAGGAATGATGAAAGGGGAAAGGGCAGAAGAAAGGGGAGGGGGAAGAAGGGTGAAAGAGGGGAGAAGGAAAGAGGGAAGGGGAAAGGAAAAGGCCAAGGGCAAAGCAGAGCCCAGAGGAAGGTGTCTGGCGGGGTTGCAGGTCAGGGACCTCCCCTCCCCATCCCTCCTCGCCTCACCTCTCGGCTCCTCTCCCCTCCCCTCCCCCCCCCCCCTCTCCCCCCTCCCCCCTCC
>JANHGN010022185.1:0-32062 GCA_024605025.1 Megaceryle maxima | reverse complement strand
TCGCAGCTTGGATTGGCCCGGGGAGGGGCACCGGTTCTGTTCTTCCCCCTTTCTGGAGCTCCCCCCTTCCCCACATTTTCCCCCCGAAAAAAAAAAAAAAAAAAAAAAAGAGCAGCTGGGCAAGGAGAGAAGCCAGCCCCTGAGCTGCTCGGATGGACTGTGCTCACAGCGTTGCCCCCTCAGTGCCCCAGGTATCTCAGAGAAACAGTTTCTCACCTGACACCTTCCCTGCAACCATTTTGCTGCAAGGACGGGGGGAGAGCAGATGGGATGGGGGGGGTGACAGCGCGTGAGGACAGGACTCGGAGGGGCTTTGAAGTGCTGCTATAACTCCTGAAAGTGACCGAGCTGGGGGGGGGGGAAGCAAAGGTAGAGGACAGGACCTGCTGGGAGGGCACAGGGCAGGGGCAGATTTATTTATGATCACCTTTCATTTTTGTTCTGGCACATTCAGCTGCTTCTGAGGTTCACATCCTTTCAAAAGCAGCTTGTTCCAGTTTCTCTTCAGGTAGACCTTCACTTTCGAGTTTAAAAGCTCTTTCTGGAGGAGCTCATTATATAGAAAACATCCAGGCATAACTCAGCATGGGATAGTGGGAAGGAAACAAGGGTGCACCTCGCAGATTGTTTCTGCCTGTCACTGCTGAACTGCTGTGGTGGCTTCCAGCTCTGCCTTTCAGCTGGCCATCTGGACCAGGCGACCGTGCCTACAGCCACAGGCAACCGCCTGACCTCGGTGCTGTTGCTGATGCACTTTTCCTGCAGAGACACAGCAAGTGTGACACTTCCACCTTCATCTGTAGACATTCTCAGGAGAGCTCCGAGACCTTCTGACAGGGGCATGAGAAACTGGGCAGGGCCAGCAACAGCCATTGGTTTCCACAGTGACAGGTCCTGCAGGGAAGGGTCGACTCATGTTGCTCAGACACTTCTGCAGCTGCTCAGGATGGGTGGCAGACCCTCCAAAGTCCCCCCTCCACAGCAGGGTGGAAGCAGGCAGGAGAAGCTCCTGCTGAGCCCAGGGCTGTCAGCAGCAGCTCCTGAGGGAATGGAGCAGCAGCGCTGGCGAGCAAAGGAAGCAGTGGCAGGGAAGGGATGGAGCTGTGATGCCTTTTGTCAGGAAATCGATACATCCACGGGTCTCTCCTTGTGGCACCTAATCCCACTTAGAAACTCAGCTGGGAGGTGGGCAGCACAGGGAGCTGGTGGCTCTGCAGTGAGGCACTGACACAGCTCAACTTGCTGAAGTCAGAAGCCAGAAAACACCTAAAAATAACAACTGAATGGCTTGTCCTGACCCCATTAGTCATCTTTCTCCCCAGAAGTGCAGATGAGACCAGCCTGGTCTCCAGCTGAAGGTGTGCTCGTACCCAGGGGAGGGAGGGAGGAAGGAAGCACTTGGGCAGAGATGGGCCTGGAGCTCAGTGTTCCATGCAACCAAGCTCTCCCAGCAGCACCAGCCCCTGGGAGACCCACTCTGGAGCCTGGCTTGGGAAACATGAGCTTACAAGCTTGAGTCAGGACCATGGCTCTTCATGACATGCAGGACCTCATGGGCTGGAGACCCAAACAGCATCTCACATTTTCATATCCCTGATTCGTATCCATCTCTCTTACCTGGAGACAGCAAGGCAGGAGCTCTTTCTCCATGGAGTCCAACAGCGCCCACACCAGTTGAGTCACTGGTGGTGAAGGCAAGGCAGAAATGCCTTCCATATCCTCTTACAAGCAAACCCACTTGATATGAAAGCCAGTGCTTGTGATTTCCTCTTTCATCTCACAGCAGCTGTATGTCTTTTATGGCCCAGCAGCTTTGGCCATTTCAAACTCCAAACTTCTGGTGAGAACAACCAGAAAACGTGTTTGACAGTTTAACTCTTGACAGTTTAATTCTCGGTCCCCAGTTAGCATTAGCTGGTTTCGGTTTCAAAATTAGCAATTGTAATTGATACCCGAGCATGGGATAACTGCTTCTGGATTGAGCTTCTGTCAGCCTTCATGACAGTTCATTCAGTCACGAGATGATTTATTCAGGCTCAGGGCTTCACAAGTGCTGCTTGCTGCTTTCCTGCCTGGGAACTGCTTTCATTTTATTCCCTTTGCCTCTAACTCACAAATTGATGCTCATCTCCTGTCATTTATTTGTATTAGCTTAGGATGGAGTGAACACAACATTCGTTAAGATGAACACAAACACGAGGCATGTGCACATGGACATCTGGAGCTGTGGCAGAGGACAGACAGAGTCCACATCCCGCAGCTCACACGCACACATGTGGATATATAATACCTTACTCCATCCTCTCTCCCACTTCACGGATCACTTGGCACGGTTTGTCTTTCAGCCTCAGACTTGCCCTGGACAGCTGCGCGCTGGGCCAGACGTGGGGCTGGAGCACCAGCAAACCTCAGAGAAGTAGTTGGGCAACATCTCAGCGAGCAGCAGGGGTTGCCAGGCTCTTCTGTGGGCAGGCATCCAGCCTGCAGGTCCTGGCAGAAGAGTGGTTAGTGGTGGCAGAAGGTGAAGTCCCTTCAAGGCTTGAAGCCACCTCACCTGCCCGCGGCGTGTCCCAGCTCCACCCGAGGCACAGGGAGACAGACGCTGCCTGGGCAAGAGGGTGGTGGGGCTCAGAGAGCAGCAAAGGAGGGAGCTCGCCATCGTTAGCCCAAAGGCAAACAGCAAATGAAAGGCCCTTTGTCCTTCTCCTCATGACTCTGTCTCCCCAGTGCAGGGGAAGTAATTACCTGTTTCTTCACGCTGGTGCAATCTCCTCTTTCCCTTGGTGTGTGCCCAAACACCTTGTCTGCAGAGTTAGTTGATACATGCAGTGGATTTCTCCCAGATGTTCCCAGTCTCTGGAAGGCCTCTGTGTTGTGGACTGGCTACGCCTCTGGGGACTCATCTCCAGCTGCTTGGCCCCGAAGCTCTGGGCACTGAGATACCTCCATGCAAGCAAAGCTGCTCTCTGCCCATGGTTTAATCTTCAAAGCCTCTTCTCTGGCAAAAGGAGATTCAAGGTTATGAAAATGAAGCCCATTTTCTCCCACCAGAGGCAGCTCTTAGCAATGTACCCTGGGGAGTCCGAATCGCTGTGGTCCAAAGAGCAGGAGGACCATCCCATGGTGGCTGCTAGAGCTGCTCTAGCTGCAGATAGTTTTAGCCCAGGTGGCAAACTGTGTGCGTAGCTGCTGGGCACAGCCCTGGCATGGGATGTGCAGGGTTTGGGATGTCTAGGGGACAGGCACCCCAGGCAGGGTGAGGTGAGGGCTCAGTTCTGCATGGCTGAGTCAGACGGAGTTTGCTGGAGGCAGGACTGAGCCCTGATGTCTCCCAGAGGGCCAGAGTCCCACTCAGCTTCTCTCTCTGCAGAAGCATGAAGGGTGCAGACTCAGCCAGGGGCTGCTCAGACCCTGCCAGATCCAACTCCGCCCCCCCACCCGCCAGGAAGCCCACTCAGTGCCCACCCAGAGCAGCAGTGGCTCTGCAAAGGCCACACAAGCCCTTGCACTTCTGTCTGAGAGCAGTTTTGACAGCCCTGATGGTCTCTCCGTTTAGCCCTTAGCTCTTAGAAAGCACCTCCTGCCTACTGGTAATAACAAATTAATACAGCTGATGTCCCCTCCTGAAGGTCGGGCTGGTAATAAAGCCATACGATAGTATTTATGCTAAAATTAAAATTAATTACCTGCCATTTTTATGTGTATTAACGATTTGTTTGTGATGCTCTTTATAGCCATAATGGAAGGCCCATGATACATCTGTTCTTTATGGATGTAATTAAGGAGAAAGCACTTTGAGGCATTTATTCACCAGTAACACCCACCCGGATCCAAACCTCAGGTGGTGCGTGTGATGCACAGTGTTTATTAAATGTCATACTCACAATTACAGGCTCCTGCACGACTTGCATCATGATGCCAGAGTGGGAGGCGATCTCTCGGCACATCACCGGGTAAGTGACGAGCGGGAGACGCACAGTGACGTGGCATCGAGCGTGTTGTGGGTGAGGAGCACACAGCTCATCTCGCCTTACCCTGGGCACCCCGCTCACTCAGGGGCTCCACAAGCTCCTGGACATGAGTGTCCATCCCCCAAGTGCTGCACATGGTTGTGCCAGGTCCCCATGGCACAGCAGAGCAGGAGTGTCCACCCTGGAGGTATCTCTAGAGCTCCCCTTTCTCACTTAGAAAGCAGATGTGTTGTCTGCAGGAGCAACAGCACAACTGTATCTCAAGGGAAGCAAAAGATCAGAACAGGCTTCAGAAAAACTGCTTCTTGGAAGATTGAGACCCTGAAAAAACAAATGGTTTGTCACAGAACTAAGGTTTTTGACTGTTTTCACCACTTCTAAATATATTTTAAGGCTTTTTTTTGTACTTACCCTGGGGGATTTCTTCAGGAGGGGCTCTGACATGAACCATTTGGCAAGCCCAGCAGCAATCTGGGATTTATTCTGGAGACAATCTTGTATCTGTGGCATGAAAACCTGTTGGAATGTCTCACCTACCTCCAGTTCCCCCGGAGTATGTAACCTGTCCCCTCAGTGCCTGCCTGTGCTCTGAGTGCTCAGCGGCTGCCAGGCGCTGCCTTGGTGGCACGTGTTTCTGTCACCCGCATCAGTCCGCCCAAGTCGTTCTGCTCTCGGCAGCTGCGATTGTTCCTCACCCACAGGAGGCAGGATCAGGGCAGGGGCACTGCTGGGTGCCCCTGCCATGGCCGACGGGCAGCGGGAACAGAGGGGTGGAGAAGCAGAGGAGGATGGGTTATGACCGGTCGTTTGGAGGCCGTGGTGCCACCGCGTATGCGGAGGGGGAGCAATATTCTCTGCTCCTGATTAGCATTAAACACTTCACAGCTCGCGACGTCCCGGTGCGCGTTAGCATATGGCAGAGCTGCCTTGGATTTGGCTACTGCGAGGGGATGATTAATTAGTAAGACATTTTTATGTATGAAAGGAAAAACATTGTGGTCCTCGTGGCTGGCAGCGCGCTGATGTTTTACGTTCCTGTAAGGGATGGGAGGATATGCGCCTTGGCACACTTCCCTGGAATGTTTACCAGCAAACATTCATCCTTGTTTGCTTAAATAAAAACCCTGCACGTTATGTGTTAGAGCCGAGGCGCGTTGGGAATAGGCCCTCTGGAAGGGGAGCAGGACAGCGCGATCTCCTGCTGCGGAAACGCGTGGCTCTGACCTCGAGCGTAACCATACGAGTTGTCAGGAGGAAGGGTGGGCTCGGAGGAGGGAAAGACATATGGCAGAGACATGCAGCAGAGCCACGATGAAGCAGAAATGGAAATGCAGGTGTATGGAAGTGCCAAAGCCATGCTCGAGAAGGGATTAGGGAGTGAGCCGCATGGATGGCCAGTGGCAGGGCTGATGGCTTAGCCACCGGTGCGGTGAAGCCTGTGGCTGATGTGACCACATCCCATGCCCTCTGCTAGCCCTGAGTCTTCACTCCAGTAACAGGAAGATGGCCCTAAGGAACAACTTGTCATAGGTACATTTCTCATCCTACAGCCTCAGCTGGAGGGCAGACAGCGCATGAAGATTCCCCAAACCGAAGAACAAAACACAACAGGCAGCAATGTCATCTGAGCACCTGAGGATTAGCAAGTGTGGTCCAGACACAGAAAATGTCCCCGCCAGAGACATTTGACTCCTAAAATAAGAGGCCAGCATCCGGGGCTGCAGAGGCTGCGGGAGCAACCCCAAGAGCTCCCAGCACCTCCCCTCAGTCACCCAACTTTCCAAACCTGACCATATCATCCCAGAAACACTAGTCTGGTTAAATTCCCTCTACTGGATTGTGACAGATCACTTGGGTCACCCCAGAAGAGCAGCTGCCCATCTTGGCATCAAGTCAAATTCCCCAAAAGATCACATGTGTCTCAGAGCACCGCTGCTTTCACCTTCACATCTTGTGTCCCTTCCGAAGGGTGAACACAGGTAGCTGACACAGGCAGGGGACAGGGCGTGCAGGGACAGAGGCCCAAGCGAAATGGGAAGGAGATGCAGTTACCTCAGAGAGGAACAGCAGGCTGGAGGTGGGAGAGGAGGGACCAGGGACAGGCGGAAGCACAGACCACATAATAGCACAGAAATATTAAAATCAAAGGTGCTTTCAGGTTAGAAAAGCAGGCAATTCCTTGTCAGATGAGGTCAGCACAGGAACATGCAGAGTGTTGCACAAGGTGGATGGAACATGTAAGCCCTGTGAGCTGTCCCCAGCTCGTAACTGCAGAAGGCAGCCCCAGGAAAGACGCACATTAGCTGAGGTCTTGCTGGAAGACTCAAAGCATTGGAGCCCAGCTTCAGAGAGGCTTAGACTGGGAATCCACTGCAGCTGCCTGAGGGACCACCAGTTCCTGTCTCCAACTCATCACCAATGAGCAACCAATCTTCCTGCACAAATGCCACTGCAGAAATATCCCACCCTCGGTGCCCCCAGGAATTTAGCAGCTCTCAAGGTCCACGTGGAAAGATTTCTTGTCACTTGCTTCCCCCTCATTGAATAAGTGGTGGCAAATTAGGTCATGTGAAGCTAAATTGAGCATTAAGCATTCTCCCTTCAGAACTACTGCTGCAGCCTCTCTGGGGAAATAAAAACTGTTTCAGAATGTGGCTTGGCTCAGATCGCTTCCCCTCCAGTCCTGGAAACCTCTGGGCTTTCCAGAGATGAGAGACTGGGAGAAAGTTCTCGGCAAAGAGCAGGGCTTTGGGGAAGCACGAGGGCAAACAAGGGCAGGCAGGGATGATGGAGTCTCCAACCTGCTCTCACACCCACCACACAGCTCTGCTGCCAGGCCCCTGCACACCCAGCGATGCCTCTTCATGCAGAGCCCACAAATGGCCATTTCAGGCCTTCAGAAACAAGCATGATTTGGAGAAAAAAGGCTGAGCAACAACAGTGCCAACGATGATAACACCAACGAAATGACAAAGCAAGTGACAGACACGGGAAGGCTCTACCTGTATCCAAGATGCTGCTTTCCCCACTCCGGCTGCAAGCTGAAGCACACACTGAAACAAGTCAAAACCAGAGACCCCCAGCCGGCCCTTCCCTTATAGAGGGGCATGACATCACTATTGACTCTCCCACTGGCTGACTCTGTTTATCCCGGGTGTGGCCCCTCCCGGCTGCTTGGGCCAGCAGCTGATGGTGATAATGAACCTGAGCCCAGCCTGGGACACCTCCAAAACCTGTTGCTGAATTGGTCCTCGACAGCAACCTAAAGGATGCCCAAGCAAGTAGCTCAGAGTGGTGGGACCAGTCCCCATCATGGTCTCTCAGCTGCTGCTGCAGGGGCCTGGAAAAAGCTTATGAGATACGGGAGCAAATCGAGTGCTCCAGAGACTCTCCCACCCCTGTGACACCAGCCCAGCTCTGCCCTGTGCTGGAGCCTCCCCCCACGCTCACCATGCTGCCACCTGCTCGTCTCTTCTCACACCAGCATCCTGCCTGGCAGCGGGAGCACCACGGGCTCCCCTGGTCCTGCCCCGACCTCGTGCCTGGGGCACCCCCCGCGTCACACGGGACTGCCCCACTGGGCACTCTTGTCTCCTGGGCCCAGAGTGCTTCACGAACAGGAGCCAGAGCTGTGACTGAGAGCTGCCTCCAGATCAGTTATTTCTTCCAGATCAAGAAGAGTCTGTCTTTTGGCAGAAAACCGATGTTGGCAGACAGGAGGAGAAGCATCTGCTAAATCAGACACATGCAAAGCTTTCCATGTGTCAAGGATTCAGGCCAAGGCCGAGTGCAAATTCACTGAGCTTCAAAGGCAGCTGGGTGTGTGTCATGGAGCAGCAAGGAATGTCCTCCTCACTCTGAAGGCACCTGGGCTGGTGCATCCTCTTCTCTCCGCGGGAGAGCTCGAGTTGATCTGGCTGAGCCCAAGAACTCAGGGATCAGAATTTCCTAGGCACAGTTCAGGCAGTGAAGGGCAAAAGGCATCAGGAACTTCCAAGATACCCTCCCCACAGGCAGCAGAGCTTTCCCCAGAGCAGCACCGGTAGGCAATGGCCAGTTAATGGTGCGTGATTTACTGCCCTGGTGTTTATTGCTGGGGGGAATTATCCGGATTAATCACAACTGCTGCTACAAAGTTCTGTAATAAAACCTAAATGAAATAGAAGATGGTCAAGTGATTCATTGATGGAAATCCCTCCCCTGCTCCCCATGAAAGCACTCGCTGTAATCTCTGTGGCGTTGTTTCTCTCCACTCCCTGACTTTAATCCATAAAACATCGTTATGGCGCAGAGATATCTTGCAGGCTGGGAGAGCTGGGAAAAGGGATAATTCCTGCCTGGCAATGGAGGTGAACCCTGGGGGGGCAGTGAAGCTCAGGCAAAGCTGGACAGAAGTGTTGGGCAGGTGAGGGACGTGACCTCGGGCTTTCCTATGGGGATGGACCTGTGAACTTGCCTAGGAGGCTCTTGCAGCAGCAGTGGTCCCAAGGCTCAGGGGCAGTGCCTCCGAGGCCAGTATGGCTGTCGGACTGTCCCAGGATGCCCAGCCCAGCAGCTCCAGCAGCTGAGCAGCAGGACGTGGTGTGGGTAGAGAGGTCCCTCGTCCTCATCCTGAAAGCAGGTGGCTGTGAGCACCCTGGGGGATGCTGCTGAACACGAGGCCTTCTGGAGAAGTATCCACATTCCCTAAAACACAGTATCCTGGCCAGGGCTGAGATGGGCTGGGACTTGAGTTTGCATGAAGCTGGTTTAAACAGATCATCATCTTTACTTAGTTACACAGAATGAGTAAGATTCCAAGTTTCTGCCAGAAACAAATGTATGTTTGCACAGACTGAAAAGGTTACCTGGTTTCACTCCATCTGAGATGGGTTATTTACCATAAATATGTTTGCACTGGAGTTGTGAAAATTAAGGCATGTTGATTGAAAACCTTGCAGCAGATGTTGTCTCAGCAGCCCCCAGGAAACTGTCACAATCGTCTTGTCTTAATGTGGAAGCGACACTTGCTGCAGAAACAGTTTGGGAAATGAATGTTTGGCTGAGGAGGGGTTTGTGTCGTGTTGCCAGTGGAATATCATATTCCTGTTTGATGCATCAAGCAACATGTAAAAATTTAATCAAAACCACATTTATTATACATGATAGTGAAAAAAAGCAACCAACCACTAGCAAGGGCTTCTGACGCTCATTAGCTGCCTGAAAAATGGCTGGAGAGAAGGGGGGAAGGGCCTCAGCAAACAGACTTGAGAATAAGAGTGTGATCACTGACATTAGTGACCTAAAAATGGATTTGTCACGGGACCACTCCTGAGCTCCCCCTGAAAAAGTGTGGTCCTTAGGTGGGTGGTCACGGATAGCTGAGGGGTCGGAAAGCACTTGGGAGCTTTATCTGCTGGGGGCCCTTCATACCATCAGGAAACTGGATGCCAGGGAGCTTGTGTCATGCTGGCTGGGGCTACTAGGGCAAGAGCTGCTCTGTCTGTCTCGGTGTCCGGCTCTCTCAGTGGTGGATGCAGCGTGGATGTGACTTTGTAGAGAGCTGCTGCTCTCAAGGGAAAGGTGGAGGGGGTCAGCAGCTGAACTGGGGGCGGGCAGCTCTCCTCCCTGCCTCCCGGGGACAGCAGGATCCCGGGACAGGGTGCTTCTGATGGTGGCAGAGAGAGCAGCGTCTCTTGCCTGGGGGTGACACTCCAGCACCCAACACCAGGTCTCCTGGGTCCTCCGATGTTTTTCCTCATTGCCCTGTGCTGTCGTTTCCTCCCCAGAGCTGCGAGGGCGGTGCAGGGGCTGCAGCGAAGGCAGGAGGCCACGGGAGGAGTGGGCTTGTGCACAGCCCCCTTCCAGTCCGGGTGCCGTGGTCGCCTCTCTGGGCACACGGAGCAGAGTCCCAGGGAAGCCAGTCCTGGGGAAAAGCTGCGCTCTCTGGTCTGTCTCCCGCTGGGAGAGCAAGATCCTGTCTCCAGCCTGCCAGGGGAGAGCCGACCTTGCTGGGTCCATCGAAGGGACCTGCGAAGGACGGGGACTCGCCGCCGGGAGCT
The DNA here is from genome assembly GCA_024605025.1 of Megaceryle maxima. Lineage (NCBI taxonomy): Eukaryota > Metazoa > Chordata > Aves > Coraciiformes > Cerylidae > Megaceryle > Megaceryle maxima. The sequence goes on along the minus strand of JANHGN010022185.1, from coordinate 22,050 downwards.
GCTTTTCTCTTGCAGGGCGCTGCCGTGAGCGGCCGGCGGGCTGGGAAAAACGCAGGCAGGATTTTATGGAAAGGGTGGAAGTCTCAAGCGCAGATGGGAACTGTTTATGGGCCAAATAAAGGGACCAGACTCACTCTTTGCGGTGTGCACGAATATCGTCGAGGCTGAGAGTTAAAAGCCCTGCCCGCTGAGTGCGGCTCGAACGGCTCCCGGGAGCCGGGGCAGCTCCGCAAGCTCAAGGAGTCGGTCTGCAGGGGACGGGGCACCCGTGATGCTCTTACCCTGAGCCCCAGCGTAAGGCCTGCCCGGAGCCAGACGCGCCTGGGGGGCTGTCAGGAACCCCTTCGTGGGTTGGTGACCGGTCCCATCACCTTAAACAAAGGCCCTTTGCATTCATTCATCTGCCTCCTCTCTTCAGTGTGCGGTTCGGGCACATTCCCGGGTCAGCAGCGAGAGCTGTGAAGGGAGAGGACAAGGCTGGTGTCAACAATGCTTATAGAACCGATAATATTTGGGGAAAAAGCAAGGTGGGTAACGAGAATTTTTTTTTTTTTCCTAGCAGTAAAAATTACACAGTAACAAAAAACCAAAACAAAAACAATCAAACAAATAAAAAAAACCCAAACCAACCAAACAAAACCAACCAACCAAGAACAAACATAAACCAACAAACACAATAAGAAAAAAGAATGAAAGGAGAAAAGCTGGTTGGAGGAAAATGGATCTGGAACTTGGATATCTCAGTGTCGAGGGGAAATTGTTTTCAGAGTGACAGTTATTGCAAAATACTGCATGGGTAGGATTTTACCCTGTCAGACCAAAAATAAGGCTGAGGGAAAAGCTGGGCTGGTTGCAATCGTAATTGATTTTGACTGTAATTTCGTAAGGGCAGGAACTGCTGGAGCAGGGCCTAGCAAAGGCTGAATTCTCCTGCTTGTAAGAGGAGCTGGGTGGCATGCTGCTAGAAAATGACTTATTTCTTGAAAAATGGAGTTTGAGTGGTTATTCAAATATCCAAGGTAAATTGAAAAGTGTAACTATTTAGGGGGAAGCTGAAATGTTTAATTTTGAGATTTTTAAATAAAATAATCCCATTTTCCTTTTCAAATTAATGTTCTGAACTGTGGTGTGGAGGGTTTGGTTTTGTTTTTTTTTCCCAGGTTAAACTGAAGCAAAACCCCTCCAAATGAAATAAAAAAAGAGGTTTTAAGTTCAATAAGAAATTGGTAACAGTTTCACTTTGAAGAATTCCAGAACAGATTTTATTTATTTTCTTGGTTTAATGCCAGGCTGGAAAATAACTCCCTTGTGATGCTGTGGCGTGTGTGTGCTGTCGAAGCACACGCTGGGGGAGCGGGTCAGCCAGGGCTTGCTGCAGAGTACACGAGACCTTTTGGACTGGAAGGGAGAAAATGTTGAAAACAGATGTGTCAAGAAATTTATGAGGGGTGATTTGTCACTGGCTGTTGTCGGTGCTGGCCGTACTGTCAGCCTTTCATTGGAAAATCAATAATAATTGTGTCCCCTACGCACCGGCTGCAGCCAGTCGGGCTCTTGAGGACCAGTGGAGATGAGCTGGACTTCGTAAGTCATCTTGATTTAAACGCTTGGAAGGTTTGGGGAAAAGGAAAAACTCATTTAAAAACACAAATCATTTTGAAATATGATTATTGCTGCAAAGTTTTTCCTGGAGAAATGGTTGCACCCGCCACGCTCAGGTGGGATGTCAGCCGGGGATGTGTGAATGAGTCTCTCGTGACTTTTAGCCCCATCAGCTTGTGAAACGAGTTGTGTGCAGTGAGGCCGTCTGTCTGTCCGGTGGCAGCTTCTGCTAACACGGGTGGATGGAAAGAGCATGTGAGTGTCTGTCCTCGGCTACGCAGCACAGAACAATCCGGCTTGCTCAGGCAGGCTCTGGCTGCTGGATGAGCTGGAAGATCACTGGGGAGGTGGCAGTGTCCAGGCGAGATGTTTGCATGGATGGAGCAAGACAGGAGAAGAGGAAGTTTCTGTCCATCAACACATGACAGAAAACAACCTTGACAGAAGGGAGGGGGACTGCAGGAAGGGAAATCCTCTACCATTGCAGCGGATGCACACGAGAACTCCCTGTCTTAGGAGGTGTCTGCAGTAGCAAGACTGTGCAACCAGCTGTGCCGAGGGTGCTGCTGAGTTGTTTTGCCTTTGAAACTTTTTTTTTTTCTGCTCTTTTCCACATTTTGCCTCAGAACTGCATTGACATCAAAATGAACAGCACTTCTTGACAGCTACCGACTTTTATTGTTGTTGGGTTTGCTATTGTCTGTATCTACATGGCAACGAGGATGATTTTCCCTGCAGTTAATTTCAAATGATTGTGCTTCTCCAGACTTATCCCCTTTCTTAAAATTAAAAAAAAACCAAAATCATACAGGTGGTAAGCTGGTCTCCGGGGGAGGGTCCTTCAGTTTGAGTTTGATCTTTGTGCACCCCCTCACAGACACCTCAGAAGTGACACTTTAAAAGCTGTTGCGCAGTGAGGGGCAGCCGTTGTGCGCAGCAGGGCAGCTGCTTGTGCAAGCCTACAGGGCTGACAGTTTTTCTTAAAGATTAGCAAAACACAGAGCTTAAGTCATGACAGGGCAATCGGAGAGCTTCACAGCAAATACCTGTGCCTAGCAGTCTCTCAGTTGTTTTTTTGATGCAGTGGAGTTTGCCCTGACCTGCAATGACCCCTGCAAAAGGGCGTCTTGGAGAGATGGTCCTTCCAGAGCCTGCCACGCTCTGTAGATGTCCAGGGGGAGAGCTGGGTAGCAGAACGTACAGACTTGGCACTGTTTGGCATGACTTGGAGTGTCCCAGGTGGCATCCACTGCCTTTCCAGGAGCCTTCGGCTCTCCCACGATGGCAGGGGACACCTGTGATTAGATACCCAGAGCTTTCTTGGGAGTAAGGTGACCTCTGGGCACCCAGGGAATTTATTTCAGGATGCTGGTTCATTTAAGATTTGCCATGCAACAAGCCACTGGTGTCAAGGGACATGTTTTGACAGAGGATCTAACTCAGTATTGCTTTGCTTTTTGTGCTGGAGATGCCAGACACATCCAGGTTCAGCCTGGGCTTTGCTCTGTGAAGTCAGGTTTAATGCCCCCTTTTGCACCTTGTTTTGTGAGGGATGCAGCTCAAGCATGAACACTCTGCCCTGCAGGCTGGTTGAGCTTTCCAGTCAGGTAGTGTCTGCTTTCCCAGGACAGATTGTCCTGCCAGCCAACAGAGGAATAAGCTCCTAACTGAGGCAGTAGATTGCCCTGTCTGTCCAGGCTCTCCAGCAAGCCACCCAACACGCACTGGTGTAAAAGAGCTGGAGTTAGCCTGCAATCAAGGTCGTTATTCTTGTTCAATAGGACAAATGCTCCAGCAGAAAGCTGCTCCTTCTCAGCAACCCCCCCAGGGAATAGACTCCACCACAGCAAGCACTGGAGCTGTAAGAAACTCACCTTGGCTCCAGCATGCTCCTGGGCACCATGGCCAGTGGCACAGGGGCTGCAGAGGACCCACAGCTCACAGCTCTGGTTGGAGCAGGTTGAGTCCAGCTGCTGATTTGCCCAGTCCGGAAATAAGAGGTTGGGTTGATGCCTTTGTCCAAGGCCTTTAATCTCTACACCCCAGCAGGAGCTGGAGGTTTTGCACCCCAAGGTGAACCTTCTGTGTTGCTAAAGACTCCCAGGCCAGAAAAGGCTCCTTTCCCTGCCTCATGGGTGGGCAGGGATAAAGAGAAGACACAGTCTCACGTGGGGAGGATACTCATCTTACTGGGTAGCTTCCATCCTTCCCAGAGCCCTGGCTGTCACTGCCAGAAGTGAACACCTGAGCTTTATAATAGGGGTCAGTTGTTGTGGTTTAACCTCTGCTAGCAGCTAAAGACCCCCAGCCAGTCACCCACCAATGGGAATGGGAAGGAGAATCAGGAGGAATAACAAAAGATGAGAGCCCCTGAGTTAAGAGCAGTTTAATAAAACAACACAAAGAGAGAAGAAAACAGCCGTGCCAATGATGATAACACTAATGAACTGAGACACAAAGCAAGTGACAGACACGGGAAGGCTCTACCTGTGTCTGAGATGCCGCTTTCCCTGCTCCAGCTACAAGCAGAAGCCACACACTAAAACCAGCTGAAAACAGGCAGCCCCAGCTCAGGGCAGCCCTCTCCTTATATAGGGGCATGATGTCAGTATGGTATTGACTCTCCCATTGGCTGGCTCTGGTGTTCATCCCGGGTATGGCCCCTCCCAGCTGCTTGGGCCAGCAGCTGCTGGTGATAATGAACCCAAACCCAGCCCGGGACATTGGTAACTGGAAGACAAATTTCCCAGGGCTGGAGTGACTTTGGTTATCTTCTGAGCTTGCTTGGGTGGGTCCGAGCTCACTGCTGGGAATGAGGCTGGTTTTGTGTAGCAAAGTGTTACATAATGTGGAGATTGTGTTCAGTTCTGGGCTCCCCAGTTCAAGAGGGACAGGGAAATACTAGAGAGTCCAACAGAGGCTATGAAGATGATGATGGGCCTGGAACATCTCTAATGAGGAAAGGCTGAGAGCCCTGGGGCTGTTTAGCCTGGAGAACAGAAGCCTGAGAGGGGAGCTGATGAATGGTTACAAATCTCCACAGGGTGGGTGCCAAGGAGAAGGGGCCAGGCTCTTGTCAGTGGTGCCCTGTGGTAGGACAAGAGGTGATGGTAACAACCTGAAACGTGGGAAGTCCCACCTCAGCGTGAGGAAAAACCTCCCTGTGAGAGTGACAGAGCCTGGAACAGGCTGCCCAGAGAGGTTGTGGAGAGACGCTGGAGACTCTCAAGCCCCACCTGGATCTGTTCCTGTGTGGGCTGCCCTGGGTGACCCTGCTCTGGCAGGGAGGCTGGACTCAATGAGCTCCAGAGGTCCCTTCCAGCCCCCATCATTCTATGATTCTATGAGTCTGTGATGCTATTTGTTTTCCCCGCTCATCAAAAATCCCTTTCATTATCTCCTGATTTATTTAATTACAAGCTGGTGCTGGTGAAAAGAAAAGAGTAAAAACTAAACAGAGACAAATGCAGCTTATTCAGCCTGAGGGCTGCACACAAACGGTGTGTTTATTACAAAGCAACGCTGCCGTGCTGCTGTCACACAGATAGACACACAGACCACCTCTGAAGACAGATCCTTTTGTAGGAATAAACACTACAGCCAAGCGACCCATTCCAGGAGCAGGACACACTCCAGGAAGGAGTCCTCAGGCTGATCCATTTCCCCCAGTGTACAGCACCAGGGAGGGGATGCGGGGAAGGCTCTTGCTCAGAGCAAGGCTGATGGTTGACGTCACCTTTCCACTTTAAAGTGACATGCTGGTGCCTGTTTAAAGCCTGGTCCCAAGACCCTTTAATGCATCAAGAACCACCCACATCAGAAACCAGCCCGAGTCTCTGAACTGGGGAAGATCACACAGCCCAAGCCTGTGGCATTTGAGACCAAACTGGTTCAGCTGGGAGCATTGCCTGTGGAACAGCTGGCCCAGGAATGGGCACTTGGACTCGGGCCAGGAGCATCCCATCCTGCTCTGCACTGCCACTGCAGGGTTCTGAGCTGGGCTGCAGCAAGTGTCTCTTTCCTTGTGTCAGAGAATGTAAAGTCCCAATCCTTCCTTGCCAGACAATGCCTGGGTTCACAGCCTCTTCCTTCCTCGTCTGTCTCCCCTCTGAGGAAACAATCAGTCCTTTCAGACTCTCTCCACAACGCAATGGTTCTGGACATTTACCTTCATTGCAGTTTCGCTCGGAGACGCTTTTCACCCCGAGACACCCCCCTTCTGCATCGCACACGGCATTTTTCCAAGGCTGCCTCCTTGGCTGGGGCAACAGCTTTTGCCTTCTCAGGGATTCTGCTGCCTGCTGTGGAACTTCGCAGGAAGGCTCTCACCTGCTCGTATCCTCTCCGACTTCACCTGCTAGGGCCGCTGGAGTGTCTGTATCAGATAATTTCTAGCCACTTCGCACCCTTCAGTGTCATGCTAGCTGCTCTTCCCGCGGTGTATTATTATTCCATTATTTTCAATAACCAGTCAGTAATGGGGCCATTACTCAACAAGCTGCCAGTTAATTGCTCTGCTGCCAGGCTGGGCTCCCTCCTGAGCTCTCCCTCTCCTCAGCAGGTTGTGGCAACGTTCCTCTGCTGTGCCAGCAAAGCCCCACCGTGTTGGGCAGCCCCCCTCAAGGGCTGCGCGGGCCTTTGGGAACCCGAGTGAGCCCGGGGTCAGACACCATGGGCAGAGACACGGGCAGAGGATGATCCACCTCAGCTTTCACACGTGTGACCTGCTGTAGAGGGGCACAGAGAGGATTGAACCAGCTGAAAGGGAGAAGGGGCTCTGCTTCCCGGCCAAAATAGGGGCGGTTGAGAGACCTTCAGCTGGGGCTGGTTGGAGTGCAGCTGTGCATGGTGGTGGTGGGGAGGCTGGCCCTTCTTGGGCAGCCCTGGGGCACTGCTGGCTCCCTGCTGAGGGAACCTGGACCCCCCAGAACCTTTCCTCCACTCCATCCCTGTTCCCCCTTTGGCCAGAGCTCCTGCCTGGCATCCAGCAGACAAATGGAGCTCACGGCAGATGTGCCCAAGTCCAAGCACCCTGACCAGACCCATTGCTTTACTCTGGGCTGGGAGCATCAGAGCACCAGCCCCAATTCAGAGCTGGTTTAAGTGTGGGGGCACAGTCAGGCTTGGGGGCAGGAGGGAGCCCGAGCATGGGTCAGGTTTGCAATCCACAGCCATGTCTGTGCCACAGCCCTGCTGAGCGAGGCAGCTGAGGCTGTCACAGCCTGGGAATACAAGAAAGAAAATTTTTTTCTTAAACACAAACCCTTGCCATAAAAGATGAAAACATTAACTGAATGTTCCCAGAACTCTGTGAATATCTGCATATTTTAACGAGGAAACTTGCAGCTATGGCTCATACGGAAAAAATGTCTCCTGATTATTTCTGGGCAGAATCAGGACTTCCTGATCTGTGCTTTTTTGGTTTAAATATGATGCCCCAGTGCAATGTCATCAGAAGAAGCCAGAGTGGTTAAAATACATCCAAGTCGTGCTTGCCAGTACAATGAAATCACCCAGTAATAGCTCCCTGATTTCCTTTATCTGTGCCATTTTTACTCATTGTGTTTCTGGGCAGTGTAGAGTCGTGGGGTGTCTGTTCCTGAGACAGCCCTGCACATGGCATCAGCTCCAGCACTGCCCCTCCTACAAGTAAATAAACCCCACTGTTTTTCTTCTTTATTCCTTTTTTGGCAATAAATGTCCAAGTGACAGCCTTCTACTGAAGCAAATGTTTGGGGAGCTCGGTGGTGACCTGCTGTGGGGGACCAGGCGTCAGGCTGAGCTGGCTTAAGGACCCTGCTGCAGGCTGGAGGTGCTGGGAGCTTGCTGGTCCCAGGAGGAGGAATTCAGCAGGTCCACAGAGTGGGAAATCAGCAAGGGATCAGCAAGAATCAGGGTGCTCCATGGGGATCCCAAAGGGATCTGTACAAGGCTCACTGACCGCTATCTCCATCGGCAAGGCGCTGTAGGGTCACTCCTTCCAGCACGAGCAGCTGCCACAGATCATCTTGGCAATGCAGAAGGAATAGTTCAGGACAGGCACAGCGGGACAGTTTGGGTTCCTCAATAAACTGGTTTATTCAGAAGGCAGCACAGACCCACACTGCACAGCTGGGGCTCACTGGAAAAGAGTAAATCTGGGAAGATCTCAGAGACACCCTGAGCAAGCAAGTTCCTGGGGGTCCGCAGAGCACCGCTGTGGGAAGCAGCACGGCGCAGGGGGTCTGCAAAGCTGGCGCTGAAGAGGCAGTTTCTCTCTCTGTCCAAAGGGGTTAGATCAGGACGACAGGACAGGGGTGTCAGAACCACAGATCGTGTGGGCTGCAGGCTCCAGGGTCAGCTCTCCAGGGCGTGATGGACCTGTGAAGGATGCAGAAGAGGGAGAAGCCCGCCCAGAGCCCATCACCCCAGCCTGGCCCTTCCCCACACACAAGGACTCATCTTGGCCAGCCTGCCACAGGCAGCGTCCTGGGAAGCCCTGGATTAAGCTTTCCCCCTTTTTTTTAATTTAGAAATACAGATGCCTGAGGATGCGTGTGCAGCTTCAGTGAATCCTCCACCCGAAAAAGCTGCTGAGTGGATAAATGGTTTGAAATGGTTGATACAAAAACTGGGTCTTGGCATTTTCAGGGGGAGGAGTTCCAATGTCTATTCATTTTAAAAAGTGCTTGGAAATGAGTTAAAAGATCAGCTGAAACTGAAGCGAAATTGTTTGAAGTTCCCTAAGTAGGTGTAAACATACACGCACACGGAGAGAGAGAGAGAGAAAGAAGAGGAGAGAATTCTGATTTTATTTTTCTTGCGTTTTGCCTTAGGTAGATTAATTTTATTTCAGTTTTTCATCTCGCTTTATAATAAGGCTTTTCTTTTTTTTATTATTTTTTAAATTTTTATTTTTTTGATGTTTCTGGGGTCAGGATTCAGCTTTCTTCGCTTTTCAGGAGCCTGGGGAGTGGGGAAGAAGACTGCTACAAGATCGTGAAGTGCCCTACACTGTCAGTGATGGAAAGCAGCAGTGTTAATATTTATATGTTACGGAAGAAAGGAAAACCTTTGTGCCATGCGAGCGTCCCCAGCCTGAGGGGTGACACAACAGGGGTGTCAGTAGGTGGCTCTTGCAATTACCACGTCGGGAGGAGTTTCACGGCACACGGCTGAGGAACCTTAGCCACGATGTTATTTCCTTCCTGGCTAATTCTTCAAGTCATTAATCTCAACAGACTTTTCTCATCACCCGATCTGACCTCCTGTGCAAGGCAGGGAGATAAATCATTCATGGGCAGACTCTGGTTTAGTGATGTTGTTATTTACTGAACAGCTTCAGTTCCCGGGGCTCAGCTCGGGTTTTCCGTGCTGCTCCCTGCAAGATCCGCCGCTCCCGATTTGTGCTGTTTGGCTGAGCCTCGCCAGGCAGAAAATCATTAACCAAGGTGCATTTTGGGGACTGAAGCGGGGAATTAATTTTTGGATAGCAGTTTCTGTTTAATTTACAACACAGGCTCCTTCTGAAGCACAGGCAGCTTCCTTGGAGCGACTGCAGAACCCGAGTGAGAGGCACTGAGCCTGGGGCTTTGTGTAAGGAAACGGGCAGCGACTCACAGCCGTCCTCCCCACGACTCCTCTGCGGCACCAGCACAACGATTCCTCTCCCCCTGTTCTGCTGATAAAGCCTCCTGTTGGGTGTTTTAACAGGGAAGGAGATAATAATGCACTGTGGACTTTTCCCCGGCTGTTTCCATTTGTCCAGCCCTGCTCTGCTTACCGCCCTAATGCCGTGGGGGGCTATTTCACCATCATCTGTTCTCTTCTGCATAATTTCATTACAATTCTCAGCAACCAGGTGCTGTAGGTGGATTAAAGGTGCTTCGAACCCCCTCTGCCTTTGAGAGATCTTTTTGCCCTTACTTGGGAAAGCCCCCTCGCTGTCCCTCCTCTGGGCTCAGACAGGGACATGTTCAGGGTGCTGACGGCTGCGTTGAGGTGAGAGGTCACCAGAGGCCTGCAAGAGCAGACCAGTGGTAAGAAGCTGTCTTACAAGGTCACGGCTCTGGCAAGAGCCATCTCCCCAAGTGCCCAGCCTGTGGAAAGTGCTCTCAGCTCAGCTGCACGAGGGTCTCCTGCTCTTCTCTGAACATGGGGCTCTGCAGGACCTGCCCATGCCAGCCCCAAGTGACTGGATGGGACGAGGACCAGCCCGGCACTCCTCCCCCCATGCAGTGGAGATGAGAGCTGATCACATATTCCAAATGCCTCATTCTCCTTCGGTACTCATTTTCTTGCACAGGAGCATTGCCGCCTCTGCTGCATACCAAGCACACCGTGTCTGCCTCCAATGGATTCAGTTCAAGGTCTTTTCTCTAATAGCCTCGGTTTTACCTTTTCAAAACAGTTCCAAAGAGATCTTGCTGATGACTCGAGAGGTACGAGGGACGGTGCACGGCAGTGTCATCATGGATATGAATCCTAATGGCAACCTGCAGACTTTCAGACGGATCTGAGAAAGAAGGAGGTGATGGTGTTCCGAGCTCACCCCTCAGTGTTACATTCCCATTTGCCATTAGTTCTGTGCACTCTTGGAGATTAGAAAGAGACCAGTCTAATTAAAGCCAACGTGAATTTGGATCTCCTAAAATATGACTGATTAATAATGTATTACGCCTTAGCAACAAAGAGCTGTAAATTACCCAGGCGGTGGCACAGCCGCCCTCTTGCTGTGTGCCACGCGAAGAGCTGCCAGTGACGCCCGGCTTCTAAATCACGTCTGCTTGGGTTCATCTCCAATAGACTAGAAAGGCTTAATTCTCTGAGTTCAATAAATAATGTGTCTGTCTCAAACACAGCAAGTAATTCATTGCCTCCCGTGTAACTAGTAGCTCAAAGATCTTCATTTAAAGCTCTTTATGGGGGAATGACTCACTCATGTGTAAGGGATGGTTATAGAATCTCTCATTTTTGAATTACTGGGTGAAACCCAGACTCGTTCAGATCTGGCCATTAATTAGAGGAAGTAATTGCCGCCCCATGTCTCCTCAGTCACTCTAATGTGAATGGAAATAGTCACTTTGGTTTGGTTGCTGGTGGACAGGTGCCCGTGGCACTCAGCTCTAATTGGGCCCCAGCCCTGGAGAAGACAGGACTGAGCAGAAACACTGGCGTTCTGGGTGCTGTGCACGTCCATCCCACGGCACTGAGCTCACCGGCTAACTCCTGCCAGCCCTGGCACGCCCCACGGGCTGGGGGAGATGCAACCCCCTGGAGCTTGGCTGGTGTAAATTGGCAGTGCTGGCAAGTAAGAGGAGGGGGCTGGGTGGCAATACCCCACCTCTGCCTCCCTGGGAATCAGCCCCGAAGAGCCCCTTGTCCCTGCACTGAGCTGAGAAACCTGCACGCACAGGCCAGGGCAGTGCCTGACTTGCAGTTGCGAAGGACTCATCCAGGAGTCCCTCTGAGCCACCAGCCTACGTGCCAGGGGAAAGGGCACATGGTCTCTGCCTGCAAAGCACTGAAACACAACCTAAATTCTTCCTCATTTAACAGGAGACTGTCCCTGACCCCTCAGGGCTGGGATCCCTGCCTGCTGCCCTCCCCACACTGTGGGGTCCTGCTACAAACTCCCTCCTGCACCACAGGCTGCAGGTCTTCACCCGGGAGGAGCAGCGTGGCCAGAGCTGCGGCCAGTGGGAACCCAACTGACCCAGACAGAAGAGCTGCCTCCTGCACCTGCTCCTGCACAGCTTCGGTGGCATTCTGAGCTCCCCTCCTGCTCTCACCCCAGCAGAGAGGAGACAGCGGCTCTCGGAGCAGCCATGGTCTGGTTTGGGGTCAGCTCTCACTTTCTACAAGGCCTTGCACAGTCTGATTTTAATTCCCCATTCCGCCACCTTGCCGCGGAAGAGGAGCAGAAACATCCTGCTCACCAAGAGGACTGATTTCCACCCTTTGCTGCCGGTGCCTGGAGAGCCGAGGGCTGAGCGCTGCTTCCCAGCACACGAGCCCAGCAAACGAGATCCAGACACCGAGTATTACCAATAGCAGGAGATTAGCAACGCTCTGCTAATGCTCCCGACTGCTCCGATGTGTTTGTTAATGTCTGCAAACGAGCTGCGCTCCAGCGTCTAGCAACATCCCCTCGCGAGTGTCACCAACAGAGGAGTCTAAATCTTTAACTGGTTTTAAAAGCCTTTGAAATGGCAGCGCTCCCGTTCACGCACGATCCAGGGGAGTGTAAAGAACACACGACTTACTCTCACGCTTCACCCTCCATCTGGGGCGTGACAAAGGCCTGTGCGGCTTTGCGCGGGAGCGGCGAGGGGAGGGAGGCATGCAGCAGCTTGTGGGGAACGGCCCCTTGGGCTGGGTGGAGGAGGGAGAGGGACGAGGAGCTGAGAGCAGAGTGAGGGTATGAGAGCTGATGGGGAGGAGCTGATCCCACAAAGCAGCACGATCGGGGAGGGTCTGAACACCTAACGTGCCATTTGCCTTTTCTTGCTGGTGGTGATTTGTTGGTGCGAGGGCTGCCCCTGCTCTGTCAGGGTCAGCAATAACAGAGAGGAGCAAAAGAACAGTGCCCAAAGCCCAGTGAAGCTTCTCCCAAAGGAGACATCCAAGATGAGGCAGGCAAACCCCACAGTGATCTCCCTGCTCTGTTACATCTTTTTCTGACCTTTTTACCCCGTGCCGGGAGGCTGCCAAGGGCCAAGCCAGGGAGACTCAGCTGAAAGCCGCCGGGAAGGCTCCTGGCTGCCAGACAGGCTCTGGAGGGACTTGGTGGAGTCCAAGAGGCCTCTTGGTCACACGGGGTTTGACCCAAATGGTCCTTTGCAGTGCAGGGGAGATGTGCTGGGGGACGTGCTGCAGGCTGGCAAGGGGAGAAGCAGGCTTGGCATGCGGAATAACCTCCACGTGCTGAACAAACAGTCCAGAATCGATGGCAGAAAATTCAATAATAACAAGCGCAAAGCACTGCACTTAGGCAGGGAAAAAACAAACCGAGATGAAAGGAGGAATAATTGGCTCTGCAGCAGAACCGCAGAGCTTGCTGGAGAGGGCCTGAGCTGCCTGAGAGGATGGCTGGGAGCAGCACGCTTCACCCAGGGCTTCCTTACCACAGAGAGGTAAGCTGTGTGGCAACAGCTCCTTGTTAATGAGACACTGGTGGCTGTGGTGTCCAGCTGGTGAAAGGCTGTCTGGGCAAGGCTGGTGCCTGAGACTGTGTTGGGTGAGCCCTGGAGAAACAGCAGGAGCCAGAAGGTTTGCAGGAAGGCTGAGAAAGCAAAACTGTTTCAGCCTGGGAGAGCGGATGGGGAGACCCACAGCAACGCGATTCTACCCTGGCAGGGATTGCTAAGGCAGCTTCCTGGGGGTCAGCGTCAGCCAGGCAAGAGTATCGAGCACCTTTCTCACCAGGGGACACTTTGCCCGCCGTGGTAGGGGAATTGTCTCTTCTGCCGTGGGCTGGGTCTGGCTCCTTGCGGGCAGAGGGCTCTGGATACCAGCAACAGTGCCCTCCAGGGAGGGCTGCAGCACATCCTGCCTGGGAACTGCCGGGGACTGAAGGTCTTGTCACTCTGTGCTGGTAGGATGTACAAAACCAAGCCCTGCCACTCCATCGACGCTTCTGCAGAAGCTGCACCACTCCCATCCTATTCCCTATTTATTCTTTTACTGCCCATTTGTCATTAAACCAGCTTTCCAGGACGCATTTTTACTCACCCTGTCCCTGCTTGGTTTTCTTTCTTGAGAGCTGACTCAGCAGCATTAGAAGTGAAACTGGGAAACAAAAGGAGCCGATTCTGTCCTTTCAGGGTAGGGAGAGTGGATGTTTTTCCTCTTTCCCCAGGAAGGAGAACAGGCCGCACCCTGGATCACATCCCTGTAAGCCAAGAGCTATTGACACAGGAGCAATTACACAGACAGAAATCGGCATCCTCATGGTTGACTGCAGGCAGCCCACGCCTGTCATACCCAGCGTGGGTATTGCGGCTAAAATTATCTCCAGGCTGAGCCGGGGCCGGTGTCAGCCCCAATAAACAGCTGGCACGATAAAACAAGAGCCCAGACGGGAGCCACGGCTCCCCCTCGCCCGTCAAGCAGCCGCGGCCGTGCAGCGCTGACACGTCCCGGCTGCAGGAGCGCGGGCGCCGACGCAGAGCGGAGGCTGCAGTCAGTGAACGGGAAGCAGGATTCAGCGTGCCTCGGCTCTGTTGGAGGAGCCAGGAAACATGGAGACTATTTAATTGAAAGTAACTCTACAGAACCCAGAATTAATTCTTATTAAACAGCCACAGTGACATTTTCTTAAGTGGAAATTAAAAAGGGATTAAGGTGAAGCCTCTGAAGGCTCTCCCTGTTGTGACCAAGAATATTTTAAGGCACCAGACTATGTTAAATTTGAAGAAATGAGCTGATCTGGATGCACTCGTGTTTCTCCCTCTCTCTGTCTTGCAAGCAAAGGGAGCTGGAAGTACTGGTCCCAGGCCATTTTCACCTGCGGTCTCCCAGAGCTCCTCCTGCCCATCCTCAGGAGCCCACGGCCCAGGAGAGCAGCCGGCAGCGCTGCACACAGAGCCGGGGGGCAAAGCAGTGCCGAGGCAGAAAGGCACCCACCGAGTGAGACTCACGTGTCCAGAAGCAGAAGGTGACTGGGAAGCGAACCCTTCACTGCAGACCCGAGCACGGCCTTCAGCTGCCTTCGCCCGGTGCCCGGATGATCCCACAGAACTGGCTGCTCCAGGCGGACTTCGAGGAGTTTGTGGTCAGGGTGGTCTCTGCAGCACACTGTGAACCAGGGCCATCGGACGGTCTTTTCCAAGCCATTCTTGTTCCAGATGCTGGAATGAAAGATGCGGTTCCTTCTTTTACCTCTGCCACTGCCTCTGCCTCCTTGGAAAGCACCTTCCTGGCAAACCCTTCCTGAAGTGCTCTTCACTGTCGTGATCCTCCAGCAAGTCGTTTCTTTACAGTACCCACACAGCTCAGCCAGCTGAGACAACGCATCCCACGTGCCAACACCTCGCTCCCCATCAGCCAAGCCATCAGCAGCGTGGTCCCCCAGACAAGGGCTCCTGCCTCCACCCTGGAGACCGTCAACACGCCGGGGAAAGAGCCAGGAGGGAGCAAAGGCTTTTGTTCCTGGGAAACAGGGGCGAGATGGAGCACACTGTCCTATGGGCAAAGATAACAAGAAGATAAGCCAGAAGATAGAAATTTGGCTAGAAGTTTAAGTTAGTTGTTGTTAGAAAGTTAGTTGTTGCCCATCAGGGCAGGAGAGCACCTGGGGAAGTAACACGGACAGAAACCTGTTTTTTGATGACAGGGCTTATTGAGTTTCTGGAAGAGGTTGCACGACATAGTGCCCAGAGCTGGAAGAAGATGACTGCCACCCACTAGCTCCTCTTGGTGCAAGCCTATTCTACTCCTCACTCTGCTTCCAGGTTTGTCCATCTCCTCATCCAGTGCCCTCTTCAATTAATTAGATATTCTCTCTTACAGATTGTTGGCTGAGGGTGACACATGTTTAATGAACAGCTGCAGGTCCCTAATCACATTGGCAATTAGGAATGTAATTAGAGCACTTGCAAATGGTTTTCATGCTGATAAAACATGACAGAATAGAGCGTTTTCACTCACTGTCAGCTGCCAGACAATCTGTTACCCATCTAATGGCAATTTAATTACAAATTCCTACGCTACCTTTGTTTCTGACTGCTGAGGTCCATGGCTTGACCGGGCAGCTCTTGGGTTCAAGTGCAATGCCACCCAACATCAGTGGTCTGGAGCAGCCCAGGCTAAGAAGAGGGGTTTCAGGACAGGAGGTTCAGGGAGCAGTCCCCTCCTGCCTGGCTGCCACTGAGCTGGCAGGAGCTCATCCAGAGGGGCAGAGACTTGGTATAGTAAAGTTTCTTGAAGGACTGAGCTCAAAAGCCCATGGGAACCCCTTTTGGAGGTCTCAGCTGGCATGGCAGGAGCATGGGGCAACACCCTGCCACCTGAAACGGCCCCAGTTTACCTCGGGCGAAAGCACGATGGTGAAAAGCACCCTGCTTGAGGCCTTTTGGAGAAGCACTGAAGGACTCGTGTGTAGGCACCTCACAGGCGGGCGGGAGATCTGGTTCAAAAAGCTTTCTCTGTCAGTGGAGCTCCTTTCATTCCTCGTTTCAAAGAGCTCTCAGGTCTCTGACCCTCGAACTCCTGAGTCCCTCACACTGTGTGCAGGTCCCAGACCAGGGCTGGCCAGGCCCTCCCTCCTGCCAGCCCCTGGGGACTCACACCTGCCCATCAAACGTGCCTCTTGGCCCGTGACCCCATTTTTTAGCTCCTGAATGCCCCTTCCTCCCCTGGGCTTTGCTCTGAAGTGCAAACCCAGCTTGCTGTGAGGGGGCACAGCTGTGGGAGTCTTCTCCTTCCCGGACAACCCCCTGGCCGAGCTGAGATGGTGTTTGGAAGTCACAAAGCTCCCGAGACAGCTCCCAGACCATCCGGCCACGGCTCGGTCTCATGCGCCTGCAGCCTGAGGTGGCAGCCCCGAGCGAGGGGCTGCAGGGGAAGGCACAGCCTCAGCTGTAGAGAGAGACCCTCAGCTGGGTCTGCTCCGAGCTCTGCTCACCCTGGGGCCACAGGTCTTGAACGTGAGGAGCTGGCCCAGCAGCAGCTTGGGCATCGCCTTCAGAGAAAACAAGCACTTTTTGTTCCTGAAAGCCTTTCTTGAAACAGCAGCTCCCATTCAGCTGGTCATGGAGCAGCAAGCGAGGACAGCGTGGACAGAAGGGGCTCCCGTTTGCAGGGGGCTTATGGAGGTTAAACACAGCACTGCAGCCCGTACCAGGCAGGCGGGGGGCTCTGTGGGGCAGTGCAGCCATGCTGGGAGGGTTGTGCAGAGGGCACGAGGGGCAGCAGACCCCAGATCCCATGGAACTGCGGGTGTGGGAGGATTTGCTCACCTGATATTCACTAAGCCACAGGAGAAGAGTCCCAGCTGGCAAAGGAGCCCACGAGGGTATCGGTGGGGAGAGGGGCTCAGGCCCCATCGTGGCACGAGGATGAAGGCTCAAGGGGTGCCGGCTGTCTCAGAGGATGCCGCTGCTGCTGCATGTTTGTGCAGTCGCCGTATGCCACTGAGACAAAGTGGCACTGTCATCTTCTCATCAGCAGCCCTTCCTCTCCGTTCTCAAGGTGCTGTGTAAATGTTAAGAGTGTGTTTAATTCATTATCAGGTAGAAGCAGCACATTTTACAAATGAAGATGCTACTTGAGAAAATTTATTCACATCGAGGTCCCACACTGAGGCAACTGGGAAGGGAACAGAGGGCTTTTAATGACGAGCAAAGGGCAAAGAGCTGACAGATGACTGTCTCATTTTTGGTACACGAAGTATCAGAGCGTAAGTGTCACCTGAAATACTGGATCGGCCAAAAGTGGTGAAGCTTCCTCGTAACAGCTGGTGAACACAGCAGATGAAATCACAGCTCTGACGGGCCTTGTACAAAGTCAGCTGGTAATTTTTTTGCTGCTCTCAGAACTCGCAGCTGATGTTTAATTTGGCTGTGTATGCGTGAAAATGTACAGAAGCAGCACAGTGTGCCAGCTTCCGCTGCGCAAGCCCAGCTGGTGCCCCAACCCATGGCATGGCCGGGGGCAGCAGGGGCTGCCTGGTGCTCTGACAGTCCCACCAGCCAGGGGCTTTCTCCCTTCAAATCACTTCCTGGATCCCTTCTGCCCTGGCAGCTCAGAACTGGCCCTGGCGTCACCGGTAATTAACGAAGGATCATCGTGGTGAAGGCACCTCTACATTGGAAGCAGGGTAATAATGAAGCCTCGGCCATGAGGCTTCCGAGCACAGGGGTGAAGGCAGCGGCTGCCTCACTCGGGTGCAGGCTCAGCACCGCTGCATCCAGCTGATCGAAGGCAGCAAGCTGCGGTGGCTCCGTCCCTGTCACCGAGCGAGCCGCAACAAGGATTTTCACATGGACAGCCTCGGCAAAGAGAATCCTTGGCAGTGTCTGTCAGTCTGTCTTTGTGACTAAAAATGGGCCAGATTCCAGCCAGGAAAGCAGGGGCCATGCGGAGAGGAGCACTTGGCTCAACAAGGCTGGGAAAGAGAAGGAAGGACACGTTTCTGGGGCACAGCTGTGGAGAAGTCAGGCAGAAGACGGTGGCCACGGAGGGATGCCTGTGCTCGCAGGCTGTGCCTCGGGGCGAGCAGAGCTGTGGGTGTGCTGGTGCACCCACGGGAGCTGGTGCCTCTGGGCTTTCCCAGGACTCTTCTCCCTGTGCCCTGGGGTGCTGATGTCCCCCAGAGCTTGGGCAGAGCTGGGGACTCCACTGCGCTATGTGACACTGGATGGGGGCTGTGGTTCGTCCCCGTGGCTCTGAGGCACCCAAGGCTCAGGGTCCCCTCATTCCCCGTGGCTCCGTGTGCCTTTCTGGGTGTTTACTTTGGCAGCTTGTGGGAGCGCTTGGCTCCTCGCCTCCTGCAGCTGACCCAGTTCTCACTCGTTGCCATGGAGAACTGGACTCGTTTCCATTTAACAGCCTTTGTGCTGCTCCTGCCGTGACCGAGCGGACCAGCTCCGGAGCTGAGGGATGCTTCGAGGGGCCCTGACGTGGCGTTCCCAGGAGAGGGGCCAGGTTACCTTTGCAAATGCCACCAAAGGGCTGGAAGATGTTTCCCAGCTGCCTTTCTCCAGGCAGGTCAGCAGGTGTTTCTGCAGCTCTGCCTGTCCCCTCAGGAGCTGCAGCCCTCCTGTGACACAGGTCCCGCCACCCGCGTGTCCTGCCGGGTGGCTACTGCCCAGCCCACGTCTGCCTGCGCTTGGGCTGGTGCTTCACGTTTTGTCTCCAAGAGGAAAATAGTCACCTCGTGGCTCCTTAGGTTGGCTCAGCTGGGGCTCTGGACCTTCTTCCCAGGCAAAGGCCAGGCCTCGTAGTGTGGTCTGCATGGAGGCATCGCCACCAGTCCCGTGCCAGCCTCACGCCCAGACACTGGTACCCACCGGTGGTGGCTGAGATGCTGGGCTGCAGAAGCAGGAGTGCTCTTGGCCAAACACTCCTTCAATCTCCTCCTTTAAAATTCAGAAATACTTCAGTACAGGCTTTCTGGTCTCATTTTGGGGATTGCCCATCATCCTGTAGCCAGACGGATCTGCAGCTTGTTAAGCAACACTTTGATGTGTCTAATGATCAAGAGCACTCAATTTTAGGGGCTGATACTTCAGAGGAGTATTTAAAATCTCAATTAGAGTTCTACTAAGGAGAACTAATTTGGGGCCAGTTCAGACCATGTAGCACAGACACTATAAATCATTTACCCCATGCAGTCTGTGAACAGCTCAGGGGTGTAATTTTCTGTTCTGTCCATTTATGAAGCTGTTTGTACTTGGTTGGTATTTTTGTTTTTTTTTTTTTAACCTGGAGTGAATTCACCGGTTAAAGGGATTTTCATTCATGGACAGAGGGACTGCAGCTTTGTATTCCTCACTCGGATTATCACATCTCAGCACAAGCCATTGTTGTTAGTAGACAGGAACAGATGAGGCAGCCTCTTGATGTCACTTGCTGTATAAAAATAGCAATTTATCCCATCTCTCTGCTTTTCAGCTTCCCAGTGAAGGGCTGAAGCCCCGGGGCTCCCATGAAGTCACTGGGATTTTTGAGCTTTGGCAAGGAACCTTTTTCAAATTTCCTGTGTCATGAACTCGAGGAAATAAAAAAAAAAACAAACCAACATCAACCTTCCCCTCAGCCCCCCCGAAATATGTCACTATCCCTCCCAAACCCACCTTAGAAACCATCCTCCTCCTGCATCCCACAAAGTCCCAGGCTCTGGGGTCTCAAGATGAGTCCCCAGCCTGGGCACCCTGAGCACTGCCACGGTGAGAGCGACCTGCCCAGCACCTCCAAACACACGACCGCAGCCGCCTTCCTTATGCTCACCGGTTGCCGGCTGATTTCTCCCCTCCCAGCTGATGTGAGGAAGCAATCTCCAGTTTGATTTGTGATGCTCATGACATTGAAGACTCCTGTGTTTTAAAGCACGTTCCTGGAAAGCAGCAGCAAAGCTCATTTCGTCTTCTCAGGGAAGTCTTTTCCTTTCTACGAAGCGACCCGCCGGGTCAGTAATGGGTTTAAATTGACTTTCACAGGTGCCCATCAACAGCAGCTATTGTTTCCTAGAAACCAGAGGTGAATGGAGAAATGCAACAAATAAAGCGAGAAGAAAGGGGAAAATGCTCCTTGCTGCTCCCTGGCTAGCACCAGCTGCTTCATAGAAATAAGGACAACCAGCAGTTACATCCTTTTATGGGGTAAAGCTTTCTTTGGCTTAGAGAGCCCTGGACCATGCCCAGCTTGCTAAGGGGGCTGAAAGGAGCAGCCTGTGCCGGGCTCATCCCGGGGTTGCCCTGGGCTACAGGCTGGAGGGTAAAGCAGGAGAAAGGAGGGACCCCTGGTGATGACAGCTACCCTCCAGAGGCTCTGGGCACAGCCAGAGGACACGAGAGGAGTCACTGCCAAGTTTGTGTCCAGGGCAGCCACCTCAGTACAGGCTGACCTGTTACCATCCCTTCTCCCTCTGGGCTCCCCCCCAGGCCTCTCCCATTCCCCGTGCCGGGCACGATGTGGGCTCAGGGCCCAGCCACCCAGTGCAACCCCCCGAGAGGGAGCCTCCTGTGCTGCTGTGCCCCTGCTCTCCTTGTCCCACCGGCACCATGCGTTGGTTGGGTGGTTCATTCTAGAGAGGTGGGTTCAGCATCGGGCTAACGAAGCTCAGCTCCGAGAAGCCTCGGAGGCTGCCGAGGGCCTCTCGTGATCCCGATCAGCAGTTACTCATCGATCGCAGCACGAAGGAGCAGCGTGTCCTAGAGCACGGCCACAGTCCCTGGCCTTCCTCCACTGCAGGTGCCCTCTGGAAGCTCCTCAGCCCCTGTGCTGTCCATGAACAGGTCACAGCTTGAAGAACTTCTCCCTTCCAACGCTTTGGAGTTGTGATTGTGCCTGACGAAGGAAGCAAACCAGGAGCCCTTTGCCCAAACTCTGAACTTATTGGAGGCCATATGGAGTGGAGCCTGGTGAAGGGATCGGGACAACCACCTGGCAGGCTGCAGATGGTCTGGGGGTGCCTGGCCCTGGGGCAGGGAATGCCAGGGAAGGTCTGGAAGCACAGGCTGTGACCCCTTGGAGCTGCAGCAAGTGCCTGATGCGTGGCTCTGGATCAGTGGGGCTGTCATCGTGCTGATAGTGCTGCCTGGACGATGCAGGAGCATTTGCTTCAGGCCCCAGCGAGCGGCTCGTTGCGGTCGTTTGTCAGCAGCCCCACGCAGCAGGAGCAGCTGCCCGAGATAATGCAAACGCCACAGATTTGTCCCATAATGAAAGCAGCTACTCAATCTCGAGGGCAGGTTCCATGTGTTGGTGGTTAATGTTTAATGGGAAAAACCCCAGAGCAAAGGAATAGAGTAAGAAATATTTAATTCTACAGTGTTGGTTTGCACCATATGTTTTCCACTTAATAAATATTTCAGGCACTTACACTCACAAAGATGGGCTCTGTCTCCCATGGGCTTGCGCGTCTCCATCTCCTCTCGGTGGGGCAGGTCCTGGGCTCCCCGCTCTCTGATGATGCCTCTTCTCAAGGCAATGGGGCAGATTTCTGCCCAGTGGCCCCAGTCTCAGCCCGCAGAGCCCCTGCACAAGGTCCAGCTTTGTCTCAGCCAGGACAGGATGGGGCAAGGCAGGGGTCCCAGCCCACCCAGGGTCCAGGGAAGACCCTGACGACATGGTGCTGAGGCAGGGGCTTCTCTGTGGAGGGCAGAGACATCACAGCCATGAGCCCAGCCCAGGCCCACCGCGAAGGACGGGGCCAGTCCCCATCCCTGCCCTCCCACAGCTCCTGAGGCACAGGGGGCTGTGAGCAGGTCCTGGGCCAGCACTCAGAGATCTCCAGCGGTCCCTGTGGCCACTAACGGCTCAGGGAATGGAATGCTGGAGCACTTGGTGCCCCGATGACCTGGACAAAATACCTTCGCGTGGCATGCCCTGGGGCTGGCAGCAGAGTGCAGAGTATTTCGGGGTATGGACTTCTCTGGTAGGGCTCCAGCACCCCGTGTGACCTGCCACCCCCACAGGCTCTCCAGGGTGGGCTGCAGCCCAGGACAAGAAGCGCTGCGGTTGGATGGTACCTGGGTGCACAGCCAGGAGTTTGAGGTCTCCTGAGCAACCGTGACATGCGGCATCATCCCTGGGGTGCACAAACCCTCCCACCACCTCCTGCTGAGCTGGCTCCTCATCCTCACCCTGGGTTAGATCAATTAAAGGCCTTTTCTCTTGGGTTGCTGATTTATCGCTACACCCATGAGTCCACGGCCCTCAGGGTCACAGTCTGCATTCTGTCAGAGGTCTGGAGAACACAAACCATGGTCGACAGAGATCCCAGCATCAGGGCTGTCACGCATC
>JANHGN010022184.1:0-21901 GCA_024605025.1 Megaceryle maxima | reverse complement strand
TCTCCCCTGAGCCTCCTCCTCTCCAGGCTCAACAAGCCCAGGTCCCTCAGCCGCTCCTCACCACCCTTGTGCTCCAGCCCCTTCCCCAGCTGCGTTGCCCTTCTCTGGCCACTCAGCACTTAGGCTGGAGCTTTGGCCATCCCCAAGCTCAGGCTGGTGGCAGCTCCAGGACAGCCCAGATGCCTTATCCAGCCCTAGGCAACCATCACAGTAGAAACAAAAGGAATCCCTGGGCACAAAAGCCTCTAAAGGGAGAGGGGAAGAGCAAGAAAACCAGGCAGGGCTGTGGGACCAGGAGGGTTTCTGCCTTCTCACCGTCTCCTCTGCCACAGCCCCACCGCCTGGGCAGGAGCAGCTCTTCCAGGACTGTGCCGAGGTGCTCCGGGCGGGCACCCGCACCAGCGGCGTCTACACCCTGCACATCGCCAACCTCAGCGAGCCCAAAAAGGTGAGCACTGCCTGGAGAGGGCTCCCACTGCAGCACCCCTGGGGTTCTGCCAGCCCCAGTGCCGCCCAGTGCCCACCAGCCCCATATCACAGTGGGAATCCCAGTGGGATGGGCACATCTCAGCCCCTCTCACCAGGGCACTGCCCCCTGTCCCATGTGGCCGTGGTGGCTGAGATGCTTCAGAAGCTACAGAGGGGTTGAGGTCAAGGTGAATAAAATTGATTTTAAAGGCCCACCCACCCATGAGCATTGTGCCTCAAACCCTGCCCACTGCCACGGAGGGAAGAGACCCCCCCCCAGCCAGGCACTGGGCACGGCACATGCTCTCCAGCCCCTCTGGCACCCACACAGCACCCATGCTGAGCTGCCCAACCCTGGGGGGCATGCAGCCGGCCACCCACCCTGTGCCAGCCCCCACCATCCCAGCTCTCCCCCCGCTGCAGGCGTTCTGCGACATGGAGACGGACCGAGGGGGCTGGACCGTCATCCAGCTCCGCACCAACGGCAGCCTCAGCTTCCAGAGGAGCTGGAGGGAGTACAAGCAGGTCTGCACCCACCTGGGGAGCGGGGCACCCTTGGGGCACCCCGGGTACCCCACGTTCACCCACCTCACCGCTTTCCCAGGGGTTCGGGGATGCGACGGGCGAGTACTGGCTGGGGAACGAGGCCGTGCACCTCCTGACCAGCCGGGTGCCCTACGCCCTGCGCATCGAGCTGTGGGACTGGGAGGGCAGCCAGGTCTATGCCCACTACGGGAAATTCCAGCTGGGGAGCGAGCGGCAGCTTTACAGGTAGGAGAGAAGCACCACAGGGGTGGCCACCCAGGCCCCCGCCCCACCATCTCCCATTGTCCCTGACCCTCACGTCAACGGTGGCCATGGGCAAGGGCTGGCTGTGGTGCCCTGGGGAGGTGCGTGGCCCTGGTGGGTGCAGGACTGCATGGGGCTTCACTGGGATTTCCTGGGGGTGTTATGGCTCAGCCAAGTGCTGGGGGACATGGATGTGGGAGGCAGCTGGGAACCTTGGTGGCTGGAGATGGGACCAGACCCCTGCTCCATGAAACCTGTGTGTGCACTGAGCCAACCGAGGACCAGAGAAGCCTTGTGGAGAAGTCCTCTCTGCCCTAACATAGCATGACCTCCACCCGTGGGGACCTCCAAGACAGGCCCTCCAAGCTGTCAGAGACAGAGCTGCCAGATCTCTGCCTACATCCCTCCATTCCAGCACCGGCTCATGGCACCTCATGGCCTTCAAGCAGGGCTGAGGGGCTTTGGGAACCCCTCTGTGAGCAGCCAGCTGGCACTGATGGTGGCCATGGCCATGCTGGGATGGGCCGGGTGGCACTGATGGTGGCCATGGCCACGCTGGGATGGGCTGGGTGGCACTGATGGTGGCCGTGACCGGGCCGTGCTGTGCCCGGCGCAGGCTGTCGCTGCAGGACTACAGCGGCACGGCCGGGCAGCAGAGCGGAATGGCACTGCAGGGCACCCGTTTCAGCACCCGCGATGCCGACAACGACAACTGCCTCTGCAAGTGCGCCCAGATGCTCTCAGGAGGTGAGCAGAGGGAGGGGGGGGACACCCATACAGCACCCATGGGTGCCTGCTTGGGATGCCACCCTCCCACCCTCCTCGCAGGATGGTGGTTTGACGCCTGCGGCCTCTCCAACCTGAACGGTATCTACTACCCTGCCCGGCACAACATCCGCAAGCTCAACGGCATCCGCTGGCACCACTTCCAGGGGCCCAGTTACTCCCTGAAGGGCACCCGCATGCTGATCCGGCCCGCCAGCTTCTAGCGTGCCAGCGGTGGGGGTGGCACCACAACCGGTGCCAGCCTGGCACGGAGGGAGGGATCCGGGAGAAGGGACGGTTGGGGGAGACTGGGCCCTCCCAAGGGAGCTTTTCCCCCGGTTGTATCTTTTACTTTTGTTTATCCCATCTTCTGGGAGCCTGCGAATTGTGGAACGGGGTAGTGGCATCATGGCCGTGCCAGAGGGACCCATGGGCAGTGACAAGGGGCTCTGGTGGCTTTGATCCAGGGCCAGCCCCACTGCAGCAGCCTTTGGCACACTGAAACCTCCCAATCCCACTGTGGCTTCTCTCCCTGTCCTTCTGCTAGGTGTCTGGGTTTTGCCCTGGGGACAGGGGTCTGAGGAGCAGGGGGTGGCTTTGGGGACCCTGTTGGGACCAGCCCTCGGCTGGGATGGCTGGCGGCCCCGTGCTGGGGGGGCTGTGCTGGCAGGGGACTGGCAGAGCCCCAGGATGGGCAGGACGGGGCTGAGGGGTTGCGGGTGGGGAGGGGGCTGAGGTTTGAGATGGAGCTGGAGGGTGGAGGGGGGGCAGGATCCTGGGAGCAGCTTTTAGTCAGGGTCTGAGCTGGGCCAGGGGAGGGAGGAGATAAAGGTGCAGGAGGGGGTTGCCTTGAGATGGCAAACCACGCTGAGGGTGCTTTTGGGAGCACCCTGGGAAGAGCAGGGCACAGAGAATCTGGGGTCCAGCTGGCAGCACTGGGACCCTCCAGTTGCCCCTCCCGAACTGCTGCAGTTTGGGCTGGAGGCACTTTTATTTTTTGTACACAGAGATATTTATTTTCCAAGCGTTGTCAGGTGGGACCAGACAGGGGGTCACTGTCCTGACAGGACAGATGGACCCTGGGCATCCCAGGGCACCCTGAGCAGCTCTGTGCATGGGTGAGCCTGTGGGAGGACAGAGCTTGGTGACACCCAGTCACCATTCTTCAGCTGTCCCTGGACCCCCTGGCCCCATCCTCCTTGGCCCTGTTGCCACCAGAGATGCCTCACAGCCGGGTGGCAGCTCCCTGCAGCACCCTCACCTGTGAGTGCCCCAGTGGGTCTACATGTCACCTATCCCACTGGTACCCAAGCCCTGGGGACGAATAGCAGTGGTGGCAGCTGCCAGGGACCCACTGCCAGGGACCCACTGCCTCTGTGACACCCAGGCACCTTAGTCCATTCCTCCCCAGAACTGGTCCCTCTCTCCCTGGGCAGCGGGTGGGTGACAGCAGAGGCCCCATGGCACCAAGGAGCAGAAGCACAGGGGGATGTCGCAATGTGGCCGGTACCCCAGGGCAGGGCAAGGGGCAGGGACACATTGTCCCCTCTGTGGGGACAGTGGGACCCACGGGCAGGGTGCTGGCACCGGCTGCATGTGCAGCAGCAAGGAGGCTCCTGCCGCCCTGCCCACAATGCTGTCCTGAGGCACTTGCTAATTAACCGTGATTAAAGCGCGTGACGTAGTTGGCACTTCCAGAAGATGCTCATCATAATTAAAAAATGGAAAACACAGGCTGGGGGGGCTGCCCAGGAGCCTTGTCCTGCTCCCAGCAAGCAGCACTGCAGGGAGCAACCGCCCCAGCACCCCCCAGCACCTTCCAGCACCCCTGGCACCCCCCGGCACCCTGTGCTCTGCCGGCAGCTGGCACGGCACGGCTGCACCTGGGCCGGGCGCCCTGGGCCAGGTGGGTGGGTGGCCCCCACCCCGGGCTACTGGGCCTGTCTCCCCAGACTGGGGTGCTGCTGGTTTTCTCTCTGTTCCATGCCTGCAGCTGCTGCCTGCACATGGGGCACCCATGGGCATGGAGGAGCGAGGGCGATGGGCACCCTCCCTGGGCGTCCCTCCTCCCTTGAGAGAACCGACGGGCTCAGCTGCAGCTCCAAACAGAAACCGGAGCCACCGAAAGGCAGCTGCCAGGGAAAGGGAGAGGGAGCGCCAGGGCCTGTCCCTGGCAGGGACACGCAAAAGGGGGGGCATTCCTGGGGGTCATTCTCAGGGGGACACGTGTCACCTCACCACACTGTGCCAGCAGGTGCAGAGAGATGGGGAGTCCTGCCACGGGGACACAGCTCCTTGTGTCCGTGCACCTGCCTGCACACACGCATGCACATGGAGATACACGTGCACATAAACGTGTACACATGAGCATGCAGGCACACGGACACGCAGACACGTTTGCACACGCATGCATGTGATAACGCACACGCAGGGCTTTGGACAGCCACACAGGCACAGCCCAGCCATGCCAGCCCCAGCTACACATGTCCCAGGCCATCATGCCCACGCCAAGGGACACGCCGGCTGCTCAGCCCATGCCCGGCAGGGGGGCTGGAGGGCCCCCCCCCCCTCCTTGGCAATAGCAGCAAATTTAGACCAAGCCCCGGCCACGCCGGGCTGAGGAATCCGGCAGTGCAGCGGGGCGGCTGCCGCAGGGATCCCCTTCCCCCAGGCAAAGCGGGTCCCTGAGCAGGTGCTCAGGGTCCCTGACAGCCCCTGGTTTCTGACTCCTCAAAGAGGCACCCAGCACCCCACGGGCCCTCATTAAGGATCCCTTGGGTGTGTGTTTCCTCCCAGTCCAGTTTTGTCACCCTGACTCATGGGCCATACGCTGTCCCTGTGTCCTGCCTGCCACATCCTGCCCACTGTGTCCTACCCACCATGTCCTGCCCACCCCCTCCTGCCCACCATGTCCTGCCTGCCACACCTTGGGCAGCCAGATCTGCCTGTAGCCCAGTGGGAGCTGGTCAGATCCTGCACCCCAGGCAGTGGCTCTGGGCAGACGTGCAGGGTGCAGAAGGGAAACCTTCCATCCCCATGAGACTGTTTTTGGGGACCCCAAGTGCTGGATGGAAGCCCCTGTCAAGGGGAGCCCCGGTGCTGCCAAGCCAGGGCTGAGCTGAGGGGAAGCTGAGGTTGGACGGGGTGGTGGCAACTTTGGTCCTTTCAAAAATGAAAACTGCAGCCCTGGGGTGGGCAGCTGGACTTTGCCACCAGCCCATCACCGCCACCGTGCACATGGCATTTGCCAAGTGGTGCCCAACTGGCTCCTGGCATGTGTGGAGCCTTTTGTGCCATGACCCCACCACCACAGCCAGAGCTGGAGGGAGGCAGCAGCAGGACCGGTGTCCAGGAGGGGTCCCCTGGATTCAGGTACCAGTGTCTTTAGTGCCACCTTCCCCAGCAGCCACCTGACCGCATGGGCTACACCAGCATCGTGAGGAGCTGGGGGAGCTCACTGGTGCTGGGGGGCCACATGAGGCCATCGGGGGAGAAAGAACGGGTGCTTTTCATCTTCAAAGTGCACCCTGCACCCACTTTCATCCTTGCCCACCTGGGAGGTCTCTGCTATCGCCATCCCCATCTCACAAGCCCAGGGGAGCCGGGACTCGGCCAAGTTCGGCGGTGTTTTGCCAGAGCGGGGCGAGGAGGCTGCGCGGTCGGCACGGCGTTGGCTACGGCACAGAGGGGAATCCCGACAACCAGGGCTCTGCCAAGACCTGCCAGTTCAACTGCCAGCCCTGCCGTGCCTACCGGGTCCCGCGCTGGCACGCCGTGGCATGGCACCCATCACTCCCATGGGCACCCAGCCACTCAGCGCCGGCAGCCCCTGCTGAGCCGCAGGCACCCCGAGGGTCTCTGCCCCATCCCAAGCCCCACCACCTCGAGAGAGCACCACACACAGCCCCCAGAGCACAGAGATTTAATAAACCAAGCATCATTATTATTATTAATTTACAGATAAAAACATCAGAAAACAAAACAAAACAACAAAACAGTATAAAAGAGGAAAAGACTAAAAACATCATCTTCATAAATATGAGGGCCCAGTGTGCCCAGGGCTGTGCCCAGGGGCACCCAGGAGGGGACACAAGTGCTCACAGATACACACACACGACCCTGGGCTGCTCAAAGTGGGGCTCAGGTTTGCCTCCCACCCCCACAAAGCACCCAGCTTCTGCCAGACCTTCAGCATTAAAGCAGAGGCCACCAGGACACAGCCCCCACCCCAGGCAGTGTGGACCCTCGGTGAGGGCTGCAGAGAGTCAGCCCCTTCCCTAGAGCTGTGGCCCTGCTCCGTGCAGGGTGGAACCGGCGCCTTGCCCCCCACCCATGGGTGCTGTTGAGGAGCAGGGCAGGCAGGAGCTTCTGGCAGCGCCGGCAGAACAACCACAGGCGGGGTCCTGTGGGAGCAAGCAGAGGGAGGGTGCTAGGGACTGACCACACACCCGGGGACACGTGTCCTTGGCTCTCCCACGGGGACCTGGCTCTCCAGTGCCATCACAGGGGTCTGACAGAGCTGGGACCAGCAGGAAGGATGGCCAGCCACCACCCTGGGGCTCTGACAGTGCCACCACGGCACAGGGGGCAGGGAAGCCAGCAGAGGGCTGAGCTCAAAGGTCCCATTGCCTCCAAGAGGTCCTCGCCCCATCCAGCGTCGCCTGCTCCCAAGCAGCCCATCCTCGGTGCCCACTGGGTCACAGCTACACATCGGAGACCTGCTGGGGCTCCCGGGCCTGGCGCAGCCCGTACAGCCACTTGATGACACGGGCGTTGCGCTCGATGACGGAGATGCCATAGGGGACGCGCTCGGCCGGGCGACCCTCTGGCGTGGCGGCGCTGGGCGGCGAGCGGCCACCCTCCGAGCTGGCCGTGCTCACGCTGTGAAACTTGAGGGACACGATGTCAGAGCTGGCACGGGCGAAGCACTCGGCGCCCACGTCCCTCAGCTCCTCGGGGTCGAGGCCGCAGTAGTTGAAGAAGCGTTCGAGGTCGGCGGTGGCCCGCGAGAGCCGGTCGCTCAGGTCCGACTTGGAGCGGTGCAGCAGGGGCTGCCGGCGGGCGCTCTCGGGGCGGGCGGGTGAGCTCCGGGCAGGGGTCGCCGGTAGCCCACCCGGGATGGGGGATGTGGGCACAGGTGTCACCTGGCCGTGAGGAGCCCCGCAGGGATGGACGTCCACCCTCCGCACAGCCACGCTGCCGGGGGGCTTGGCGGCGGCGGGGGGGCTCTCCGGTTGCTGGCCAGCACCCTCTGCCCCAGCACCCGGTGTCATCGGCACCTCCGCCCTCCACTTGAGGTCCCGGCCCAGCGGGCTCTCTGCCTTGGGGAAGGGGCTGTCGCAGAGGTTGATGAGGTTGTTGAGGATCTCCAGGTCAAGGGAGGTCTTCGGGCCGCCGGCCTCAGAGCGACGCGGCCCCGAGGGTGCCCTGCGGCTGGGGGTGAGCGCAGCCCTGCGTACCCCCGGGGCGAAGAGGGGCTGCTTGAGCAGCGGCGGCCTCACCGGTTCCTGCTTGGTGCTGGCAACCCGCTGACTCTTCACGTACTTGGCCTTATCGGCCTCCAGCCTCTCCACCGCGCTGGGCTTGCTGGCGCCCGGTTCGGCGCGCCGGTGGAAATACGCAGGACCCCTGCGGAGGATGCGGGTGGGCATGGCCGAGGTGAAAGGTGCCGTCACCGTCATCCCCTTCGTGGCATCGCCAGCTTGCAGCGCCTCGACCGGCATCCTCTGCGCCGGCACGGGCGGTGAGGGGCTCACGTGCCGTCGGCTGCAAAGAGGAACCGGAGGGAGGGGTGGTGGCGGTGGCCGTGAGGCCGTTTGCCTGCCCGACCCCCTGCCCGCCCCCCGGCCCCGGCGGCAGACAAAGGCTGCGCGGGGCTGTGCGGTGCCGCACTGTCTGCGCCGGCTGCGCCGGGTTTCCTATTTGAAGGCAGGGACCACGCCTCCACCCGCCGCCGAGCCCTCCACGAAACGCTCCCCTGGCCAATCCGTGGAGCAAAGCCTGCTTTAAACTGTGCCCCGGCCAATGGGGCCGCCGGGGAGGGCACCCCAGCCTCGGCGAGGGGCACCCCGGGGAGTGAGGCCGGGGCGGAGAGGGGTGGCTGTGGCCTGGCAGCCCCTCGGCGAGGCTCTGCCCTGTGCCCATGGAGGCATCACCTGCATCCAGGGGAGCATCTCCCACTCCCAGGGGTGCAGCACCCGTTCCCAGGGGTGCAGCACCCGTGCTCGGGGTGCATTGCCTGCACCAAGCGGTACATTGCCTGCACCCAGCGGTGCATGTCCCATGCCCAGAGGTGCATCCCCTGCCTCACTCACTCACCACACCCCCAGGATGGAGGATTCAGGGCTCCACTCCCTGCCTCTCCCTCAGCTCTCAACCTCCAGATCAGGATCTGGAGCTGCTTCTGGGCTCTGCACTCCCACCCTGGAGCCCCTCGGGAAGCACCAGTGGGGGTGTTTCCACCTGTGCTTCCCTAGCTGGGGTGTGCCAGGAGCCACCCTGGGGCCCTGTGCACCCCGTGTCCTTGAGCCTCTGCCAACCCCAATAAGCACAGCCGCCATCCCTAACGGTCGCAGGAGCACCAGCCAGCCCACAGCAGCAGGGGGTACACACCCAAACCAGCCCTGCACCTCTCTGCAACCCCTGCCCAGCTGCCCCCAGTGACCCTGCCTTGGCGTGAGCACAGCCGGAGGGGTCCCAATGCACAGAGGGGCTCAAGCAGCTGAAGGGTGCAAGGGGGAATATGTAGGTTCAGACCTGTCCCCCCCCATCACCTTTCCCAAGCTGAGAACTCCCCTGGGGGTCCCCAGCTTGGGGCACAGGCGAGCGCCAGGGAGGTAACAGAAAACCCTGCCACTCACCAGGTACAGTGGTGGGGGCCAGCGTGCTGTGGCCCTGCTCCCTCGTGCATCACTGTCAGATGCTCACCTGCCTGCACCACTTCCTGGGTGCCACCCAGCACGTCCCAGCATCAGCCACGGGCGGCAGGACCCAGCATTGGCACCCATGGCACCGCGCCGTGGCCACACTGAGCCATGGCTGCATCGGCTGCAAGCCAGTGTACCCTGGCGTGTGGGCCCCATCCCTGCTGAAACTGTACCCAGCAGGGTCCCCGGGCCCCCCCATCTGTACCCAACAGGGTCCCGAGCCCTCCTGAATCTGGGGGTCCCCAGGCAGCAGCCGCCCAACGGTAGACGGTGCATCATCCTGATGTGCTGTGAGGGGTGAGCAGCATCGGGGACACTGGCTGTCCCTCTCCCCTGCCTGGGGGAACACGCTGTCTTCTGACCTGGAAAGTGTCTGCAGGGGGCCAGCCAGGCATAGGGACAGCTGGGGACAGTCCCACCACCAGTACAGACCCTTCTGCCTCCTCCTCAGGGGTGGCTTTTTGCACCTCTGCAAAGAGCCCAGCACAAGGTAAACCCGAGGACAGAGCCAGCAGTGCAGGGCACTGATATCCTTGCTGGGCAAGGACAGAGACAAGCAGGGCTGGCAGGGGTCCCCCTCCAGAGCCCGGCTTACAGCCCCCATGGGTGGCAGGGCTGGGCTGTGCTTGGTGCTGCACAAAGGCACGGACAGTGCCAGGTCCCACAGCCCAGCTGGTGGTGGCAGAGACCCAGGGTGGAGGGGAGTGCTGGCTGCCAGCCAGCTGCCCATGTGGCAGCACCCCTCAGGCAGGCCCAGTGCTGCCCCAACCCCATACCCTGCAGCAGCACCCTGGCCCCACCTCCCTCATACCCTGTTCCCAGCTCAGGGAGGGCTCCCCAGCTCGGCAAAGGGGTTCAAACATGTCCCCCCCCAAAGGACACGTCCCCATGTTGGGCACTGGAGCTCAGCTGAGTGCCAGCGGTTTAGGCCAGAGGACAAGCCACAGAGGGGGTGGATCCTGGGGGCCAGGGATGAGGACACAGGGCCCCCCAGCATGGCCACTTGTGGCCAGTGTGGGCTCCCCGCCCCTGGCCAGCAAGGACGGCCCGGCCGGGCACAACCTGCTGCTCCACATTCCTGCGGCGCTGAGCCGCCTGCCCTGGCATGGCCGCGCTGAGCCGCCCTCCCAACAGCCCCAAACACACAGCGATGTTCTCACACGCCCCAAGCCCAGAGCCTGGGGACCCGAGTGCCAGGGCTGAGAGCCCCGTTCACACCTGGCAATGCCTGCTGTCACCCTGGCTCCTCTCCGCCGTGGTGAGGGCAGCCCGGCCAGGCTCGCTTGGCTCACTGGATCTCCTCCTGCCCGCAGAGCTGTGCCAGGAGGCATGCGGTTGTGCCTCCCCCTTGCCAGATCACCCAGCCCCACGCTGCTGGCACAGAACCCGCACAAGACTGGCACCACCTCCACTACCTACCTGGGTCAGCCCTGCCACGCGGGATCCTCCTCGGCACGGCTCGGCAGCCACGCTGCTTCTCCCTGGGCTCGTCCCAGGGGTGTCCCAGTGTCCTCAGCCACGTCCTCTCCTTCTCCCCGTGTGACAGCAGCTGGCGGGGTGATGGAGCAGCTCTGTGCTGTGGTGGCTCCCACTGAGTCAGTGCGGGGTGAGGACACCCGCCGAGGCAGCTCAGCTCTCACATGGTGTTAAAACCACCACGGGGCATTCCGCAGTGCCAGGCTGCGTCACGCGGCGTGACTGAAGCCACTGATGTCCCAGGTGCCGGTTCAGCCCATGGCTCCAGACCGAGTGGCTCACACCAACAAAGCCAAAACGCCTCTGGATGTCCCCTGCCCTCTATGGGCAGAGGGTCCTGATCTCTTGCCAGGAGAGGGGAAAATCCCCAACCCTCCTGCAGGCAGGAGCTGCCGCCCAGCTCCCCATGTGCCGCTGGCACAGCCTGATCCGGTTTGGAAAACTCATCGTGTGTGCCCACGTGCCCGGCAGTGGCTGTCTGCAATAAACTCAAAATCGCAGCAAAATAAGCCAGAGAGAGCGAAGGGAGGTGACAGACCAGAGCAGGGTCACCAAGCCTGCAGCCACGTGGAGCTGCTGGCCTGAACCCAGCACCAGGACTGCCCATCCCATGGTGCAGGCACCTCCCAGGGCACAGACCAGCTCTGCGTGGAGGAGCCGAGTGTCGGCCTGGGCAGCACCGAGCTCAATGACGTGCGTTTTTCAGACTGCTGTTGGAAGCCAGACAAGGAGCTGGCAGAGGGAGAGGAGTTGAGTGAAGCACACGGGAAACAGCTGGAGAGCTGCCCTGTGCCGGGCGATGAAGAAGGTGGATCCTTGCAGTGAGCTTGGCTGGAAAAACCCTTCCTGGTGCAGCAGGGAAGGAAGAGCCTGCGGGCACCTGCCCAGCCAGGCACCGCAGGCTGAACCAGTACCTGCAGTGGGACGTCACTGGGCAGCTGTCTGGGCATGTCTGGGTGCTTTTGGAGAGGGGCGTTGGAGCCAGGCAGCGCCCCAGAGCCTCACCCTCCCTGGGAGCACCCCGGGACAGGTTTTGGGAGCACCCCGGGACAAGTTTTGGGAGCACAGCTCACAGTGGGAGCACCCCCCAGCACCCAGCTCTGCACCTCAGCCACTGTGCTAGGGGTCAAGGACAGAGCAGGGACTGGGGGATGGTGTTTGGGTGTCGGAGGGACAGGCAGGTGCTGGCACTGGATCCATTCTCACCTCCCTCCCATGGACGCTCAGGGCTGGGTCCCTACTTGTGCTGCTCCAAGGACCTCCCAGGAGCTAAACGCAGCTGCCAGTGAGCAAAAAATGTGCTCAGAGGCCAAATTCTCCCTGAAAATGCTGAGTGGAGGCGGCTGTGAGTGCCCAGCAGCATCCACAGAGCAGTGGAGCTGGGGCTCAGGACAGCTTGGGCAGCCTCAGGCAGAGGCATCCCTGGAGCTGGGAGGCCCCCAGCCCCCTCATCCTGGTGGGTGCTGATAGCTGGTGTTTAACTGCAGCCCCTCGCCAGGCCGAGGCTGCACCCAGCTCTGCAGTGGGGCAATTGCCCATGTGCCACATGCCCTGAGCTGGGGCGAGCCACCTCTTGCTCCTGCCTCAGTTTCCCCAGCTGTGGGCTCTGCAGAGCAGCTCTGCCGGGGGGGGACATCTTTCCGAGGGACCTGGGGGCACAGTGGGGAAGCTCTCGCTGGGCCCAGCATCGCCTTGCTCCCCGCTGCAGAGGGAAGGATGCTGCCCGCGCCCCGCTCTCCCCGTTCTCCACAGGCAGCAGCTCGCGACTCAGGAGCTGGGGAGGTGACAGATGGGGACATGCCGGGCGCGAGGCCTTTGTCTGCGCGGTGGCAGTGGCGTGCGGCAGCACGGACCCGCAGATGGCGGCTGCCAGCGGGGCCAAAGCTGCAGCCCGTGGCCAGGCGAGCGCCGGGCCCTGGGGATCCGGCCCCTTTTTGTCAGGGTCTCACCTCCGGCAGCAGCCCCTTCCCGGCCGCCCCCCACCAGCCTTTCAACTTTCAACTTGACCTGCTCCTTTCACATGGAAATGGGATGCAAATGGAGCCGGGGGGCTGCCAGCGGCTGTGACCTGCCAGCGGGTCCCCACACCCAAGTCTGCAGGGTCATACCCCCTCTCCTGGGGCAGCCAGGGTTCCCTGGGGTGACGAGGGTCCTCCTTGTCCCCCAGCGATGGAGCAGGAGCCTTTCCCTGCCTGGGAAGACCATCCCCACGGCTCTCAGCTGAAAGCAGAGATTAGGGGGTGGCTTCTGCTGGTGCTGAGCTCCAGACCCCCACTTTCCCAGGCTGCCGATGGCCCCGTGCCTTCCCGCCAACTGATCGGGCAACATTCCCACCCCAGGGAGCCCCACTGCCCACCCTGCCTTGTGCTGGCTGTACGGGGGACGTGTCCCCAACCTTAGCTGGGTGAAGAGGGGGCTCCCCAGCCAGCCAGCCAGTCACTGGAGCCCAGCAAAGTCCTGCAGCCAGGGACCACTCGGCTACCAAATGTTGCCATCTGCCCGGGGGGCCTTCGCTCGCATCTGCTGGGGGTGTGGAGGGGCGAGAGGCCGGGGGGCCGGGGGCTCAGCTGCAGTGCAGGGAGGGGGTGGAGAGGCAGAACCATCTCAGGCTGTGCAGGCAGGGCAGGCAGGGCAGGCAGCACGTGTCAGGTGGATTTGGGTGAGGAGCGTGAACTGGCATCATGGGGCTGGAGGGGGGGGGGGCAGGCTGCACCCAGCACCCCTTTAGACTCCCCTGCACCGCAGACATTCGCCCCAGGGAAGGGTCTCACCACCAGACACACCTCTCCTTTGTGCTGCCACGTCAAACACAGGACAATTGCTGTCACCTCTCTGTCCCCCTCCTTGTCCCCATGTCTACCTCAGCTGCCCTGGGGCCAGCCCAAACCCCCCCATGTCCAGTTTCTCCCAGCATCTTGGACCTCCTCTCCCCCTCCCAGGTCTCTCTGTCCTTTGTCTGGGACAGTTAATTTTGTCCACGGGAGCTGTTATGAAGCTGGTTTGGATTTGTGGTGGAAAGTGTTGATAACCTAGGGATGTTTTCATTATCGCCGAGCGGCACTCGCACAGTGTCAAGGTCTTTTGTGCTCCTCAGGCTGCCCCGACAGCTGGGGGTGCACAAGGAACTGGGAGGGGACACGCATGGGGCTCCAGTGACCAAAGCAATATCTCATCCATAGGACGTCCTTCTCAGCAATAAAAAACAAGGAAGAAGGAAGCAGGGACATTCAGAGGGATGGCATTTGCCTTTCTCAATCACCACGAGGTGTGCTGGGTGCCGCTGTCCTGAGGATGGCCAGACACCCCCTGCCATGGCCACCACCGATGGAATTCCTGATAAAGCATGTGGCTTTTGCTTTCCCCAGGGGCTTTATCTCATCCCACCGGTTTTTCCCCTTCCCATTCTCTCCCCCATCCCACCAAGGCTGGAGGGTGCTGAGCTGCCTGCTGGGGTTTAAACCACAGCAGCACCTCAAACCGTGTCCCCACCATGGTCACCCAGCCATGCCAGTACCGTCCCCGCAGCCCCAGGGGAACAGGGACACTTTTGTGCCCGCTGCACCCACATGGTTGGGGCAGGGACAGAGTCAGGAGCAGGGCAGGGTGAAGGGGCTGGCTGCAGCCCCTTCTGGGACAGGACACAGGCAGGGCAAGTAGGCCCCTGGAGAAGGAAGCCCCAGGTCTCACAGGGCTGAAGCCCACTCTGCCAGTGACACCCGGTGGGTGCTGGGGGAAGAGCCACTGTGAGGCATCCCTGGGCTGGGCTGGGCTGGGATGTGAGGGGGGGTCGTGCACTTGGGGGTGACCTGGCCTATGTCCCCTCATGTGTCACATCCTGGCCGGTACGAGTGGCTCATGGCCCAGCTGATTGCCTGGTCCTGTCTTGTTGGACATGGGGTCAGAGGTGCCCAGCCCCAGAGTGCACCTGAAGCGAGACAGCTACCACTCTTGGGGGTCCCTGAAGGTCTTATCCTAGCCCACAATCCTGCAGAGTTCCCCCTTTGGGGATAGGAACCATCACGGGGTGAAATGTGCACCTGCAGGAAGGAGCCTGAAATAGGTGGGATGCAGTTCAGCCAGGGACAAGGGCAAAGTCCAGGACACCACCAAGAATAACCCTGGGCACCCGGCCAGTGGTGAGGCTGTGGCGAGCAGCCAGTGCCACGGCTGGGCAGGCAGCGGGCACGAGGCTGTCCCCGGCGGTACGTGGGGGCAGAGGGCAGAGGTGGACCCAGGGGCAGGGCAGAGAGAGGGCGGGAGGTGGCTGAAGGTGTCACAGTTGGACTTTGGCCACCAAGGTGGAGTTTTGAGTTGAAAGCCCCCCCAGGGTCACGCTGTGGGGGATGAGAGAGGCTCGGGGGGGAGGGGGGGGGGCACAGGGAGCCGGACACTGTGTCCAGCCTTGTGGCCACCCAGCTCAAACCAGGCACCCACTGGGAGGGGAGGCAGAAGCTGGGGATCTCGAGCCTCTTCCCCCTCCAGCCATGCCCCCGTGCCCAGGCTGACCCCAGCCCCTGCCCTGCCCCGCGGGGGGGGGGATGGGGAGGGGGGGCGGGACAGCTGGGATCAGAGCTGGTCTCTCTGGCCCCCGGGCACTCATCCCTCCGGCCACGAGGATCCCCCCGGGAGCGGCACCTCCCGCTCATCCTTCCAAGGACTTTAGAGCTTTTCCTTGCAGCTTTCTTATCGCTTTTATCTTCTCACGCCCTGCGCCGGCAGCCAACCAGCCCCGCAGCTCATGAGTCAGCCCCGGGACCTGCTGGGACTCCCCCACCCGGGACGGGCACCCTGAAGCGCAGCTTCAGGACCCCGCCACCGAGCACGTGGCAGAGGGACGCGGGGTCCCCCCAGCTACCCCCTGACCTCGGGACTCTGCCAACCGGGGCCAGGACGAGGAGCAAAGCGAGGCCAGGCCCGTCACCCGTCTGCATCCGGAGGTGGTGACGTGCCCGCCTCACGTCACTGCCCCGGCAGCCGGGACTCGCTGCCGCCCGCGTGCCGCTGCCGGTCCCCCGGAGCGCAGTGAGTTACCCCCGGGGACGCTGTCGCGGGACCGGTCAGACC
This sequence comes from Megaceryle maxima, assembly GCA_024605025.1. Lineage (NCBI taxonomy): Eukaryota > Metazoa > Chordata > Aves > Coraciiformes > Cerylidae > Megaceryle > Megaceryle maxima. The sequence goes on along the minus strand of JANHGN010022184.1, from coordinate 6,413 downwards.
GGGAACCCGCTTCCCGCTCCGCAGCGGAGCCCCCGGAGCCTGGGCGCGGGGCCGGGGCCGCGGGCCGGGTTGTCGCTCCCGCTGAGCGCAGCCCCTCAGCTCAGACCCGAGTTTCCTCCGCGGGCTCAGCGCCGCCGCACCGGGCTGGGACCGGCTGCGGGACCGGGGGGCGTGCTGGGCCGCGGGGGTTCCCCCGCCGGGGAGGGGGGCCGGGAGCCGGTGCCCAGGGTGGGCGGGGATGCGGCCGGGCCGCAGCTGACTCCGCTGGCCGGTGGGAGTCGAAGGCGGTTTGCAGGTGGGGCTGCCGAGGTTCTGCTCCCCGGAGGCTGCCGGGATCAGGCGGGGCCCAGCGGGGAGGAGACGGGCACTGCCCGGCTGCGGGTGCGGTGGGAGGTACGGGAGGTACGAGGCCTTCGTTCCCCGCAGAGCGGCTGCCCAGGCCCCTCGGCTCCCAGGTGAGGAGAACCGACCCCGTGCCAGGCTGTGCCGAGCCGCGCTGCCAGCTGGGGCAGGTTCAGTGCCCTTCTGGGTGTCACCTCGGCTCCGTCTAACGCTGCCGAGCCCCAGCTGCCCGGGATGGGGCCGGGGTGAGGCAGAACAGGTCCCGTCCCCGGCGCAGCGGGGCACAGGGTCATTGCCCGCGAGGAACAGGGAGGTTCCTAGGGCTTGTGGGGGGCAAAGGGGGGCTGTGCCATGCTGGGGGTGGCGGGGAAGGGGGGGCCGCGATGCTTTTGTGTAGGAAAGGAGCTGCCGTGGGAAGACAGGCAGCGGCTGAGAGGCCAGCGTTGGGGGGTCTGGGGGGGGTTTGTCTCACCTCACCTTTGATCGAAGCCTCTCTCCACAGCCAGGGCCCCATCCCTGAGCCATGGCCCTGCTCACACATCTCCTCGCCTGCGCCTTCGGCATGGGCTCCTGGGTGGCCATCAACGGGCTGTGGGTCGAGCTGCCGTTGCTGGTGGTGGTGCTGCCGGAGCAGTGGGACCTTCCCTCCTACATCACCATCATCATCCAGATGGCCAACGTGGGGCCTCTCTTCATCACACTCATGCACCGCTTTCGGCCCGGCTTGCTGAAGGAGGTGGCTGTTATCTATGTGGTCGTGTGTGTGGGTGTCATAGCCTGCTTCCTCCTGGCCTTCCTCTGGAAATACACGTCCACCATTGGCGGGAGGACCCACAGCACCGCCTTCCTGCTCCTCACCTTCTTCCTGTCCCTGGTGGACTGCACCTCCTCCGTCACCTTCCTACCCTTCATGATGCAGCTGCAGCCCCAGTACCTGACCACCTTCTTCATAGGCGAAGGGTTCAGCGGGCTGATCCCCGCTTTCATCGCTCTGGGTCAGGGTGCTGGCATCTCCAGCTGCGTCAACCTCACCTACGTCTCCAACACCACCGCTGGCAATGAGACCAGCTCCGTCTCCCAGCTTGAGACCCAGTACCTCCCGGCCAACTTCTCCCCATTCGTCTTCTTCCTTCTCATGACTGTAATGATGCTGGCCTGCTTGCTGGCCTTCTACTTCCTCACCAGGCAGCCCAAGGTGTGGGAGCTCTCCCAGCAGCAGCTGTTTTCCAGCAGTATCATTCTGAGCTCATTTGACCAGATCCCCAACGAGGGAGTTGGCTCGCAGCTGAAGAGAGACTGCCCGTACCCAAAGGATACCAAAGGACCTCGGGACATCCTGCCAGAGAAAGTCTCCTACTCCCTGGCCATGCTCACCTTCATCTACCTCCTCATCGCCTGGGTGTCTGCTCTGATGAACGGGGTCCTGCCGTCCGTGCAGTCCTACTCCTGCCTGCCCTACGGCAACACCGCCTATCACCTCGCGGCCACGCTCAGCGCCATGGCCAACCCCCTCGCCTGCATCGTGGCCATGATCCTGCCCAGCAGGTGGGTAGCAGGGCACTGGGGTGTGCCATGGGGGCTTCTGCCCCAAGAACAGTCCCTCCTTTGCAAGAAGGTTGGGGGGAGAAGGCACTGGGTGGGAGAGGGTCCATGGGGTGCCCGTGCCCTGGCAGCAGAGACACCTTGGGATAGGAGGATGGAGCCAGCGTGGAGCTGGTCAGCCTGTGCTGTGGGTCTGTGCCCCTCACCGTGGTGGGGACAGGCTGGCAGTGTTCTCTCGTGTCACTCACATGTCCCTTGCAGGTCCCTGGTCCTGATGGGCACCCTCACCATGGCAGGGACGGGTTTTGGTGCCTACAACATGGCCATGGCAGTGATGAGCCCCTGCCCACTCCTCCAGCACTCCCAGTGGGGCGATGCCACCATTGTAAGTCACAGGGTCCCTCTCACCAGGGGTGTCTTTGAAGCCACCCCGGCTTCAGCCTCACCATGATGTCCCCTGTCCCCACAGTAGGAAACTCTCCTTCTGACCACTCTCCCCCCCCTGCATTGCCAGGTCCTTTCCTGGGTGCTCTTCACTGGGACGCTCTCCTACGTGAAGGTGATGGCCGGGGTGATCCTGCGGAGCCGCAGCCACAGCGCACTGGTGTGGTACGGGGCACTGGAGCAGCTGGGCTCCCTCCTGGGGGCCTTGCTTATGTTCCCTCTTGTCAACATCTATGGCTTCTTCAAATCTGCTGACTACTGCAACCTGCAGTGCCCGGTGTGAGTGGGGCTGGCACCCCTGGACAAGCCCCTCTTGCCAGCTTGCACCCCCAAAACCAGTGAGGACTGGGGGGCTGGGAAGCAGCGTTGGGACCAAGGTGGCTGTGGGCACATCTCCCTGCTGGGCTCTGCCAGGTCCCTGGGCAGGAGCAGCTCAGTGGCTTTGTCCCCAACCTGGGAACAGGGCGTCCCTGGCATGTTCAAAACAATAGAAGGTGTTTGCTCAGCCCTCGGCCTCCATGCTGCCCATGCCCCCCGTGCCAGTGGGCACGGTGCCAGTGCCCCTTGCCTGGGTACTGCTCAGCTGGGGCCCCATCCTGTCCTTTTCCCTGGGGGGTCTGGTGCTATTTGTCATCATGCTCTCAAAGCCCCCCTGGGGCCCCGCAGGTGGGCACAGACCCAGCTGCACCCGGCGGTGTTCCCGGTCCCGTGCCACGGCAGCTGCCACCGGGATGGTGGATTTGCAGCCAGCTGCAGGGAGTGGGGACAAAGGTGGTTTGGGGACAAGGACTGCAGGGGACACACAGAGGGGCGGATTTCACAAGGGTTTCAATAGCAGGGGGGGAAACTGAGGCACGGTGGGACTGGGAGACCTGCCCAGCATTTGCCATCCTCTGTTGTGGCCCCATCCATTCTTCCTGCTCCTTCCCCCAGCCTGTGCCCCGCTGCACCCTGATTCGGGCAGCACTGGGGGTGCGGACCCGGAGAGGGGATGCAGCACAGCCCCGGAGCCGGGCACAGCACCTGACAGGGGGGTGGCATGGGACCAGTGCCAGGGCTGTGCTACCTGGTACCCCAACTTCACCCTGGCTGTGTGCACCCCTGTGCGGAGGCCGTGTGGGCATGGGAGCGTAGTGGGCACAGCGGGTCGGGGTGCAGCAGCAGCCCCCAGGCCAGGCTGGCACCCGCACCGCGCCTGCGCCCCTTCCTCGGGGCACGAGGCAGCCGGGCCTTTGTCCCCGGCCCTTTGTCTGACAATCTGCTCCCGGAGCCTGTCGTGCCTCAGAGCCACGGATTGGAGCTGTTGCGGGGCTCCGGCTGCGGCCCGTCCGCCTGCGGGAAGGACGCGGTTGGAATAGCTAATGGCTGGCAGCCCCCCGAGCCGATGGTGTGGCGGGGGTCCCGCAGCCGAGGAGCCAGGGCAAGGGGCTGTGTCCCCCGGCACCACCGGGCATTCCCCGGCAGCTCCCGGCTGACCCCGCAGCACCACGCGTCCAGGATCTGTCTCCGTGCGGGATGAGGGGGGCTGAGGACCCATCAGAGGTGTGGGGGCACCGTGGGGTGACTTGTCTCATCCCAGAAGCAGGACGTGCTCCATGACCGGGAGCTGAAGCTGGGACCCTCTCCCCCCGCCCCCCAAGAGGATGCTCCTGTCCTTGGGACCCCCCAAAGACCCTTCCCACCGGCCACCCGCTGCCCCCTCCCTCTCGCCCAGGAAACAATCGCTTGCAATGGGAATTATTTCCATACAGCTGCTCGGGAAGGCACCAACCCGGGCGCAGCGGAGGAGAAAGGCTCAGCCTTTCTTCTGGCACTCGCCTCCCTCCCCACGGCAGCGGGGGCAGGTTTGGGGGGGCCCAGCCGCTGCAGTCAGCAATATTAGCACAGCTCGGCAGGACTGATTGCAGGTTATTAACATACATTATCTCAGTCCCCTGCCTCTGAAAGGAGCCGGGTTCCTATTCCCCCCTCTCCCAGCTCTCCCTCCCCCCGTCTTTTACACTTAATTACCTCCCTTATTACACCACAGCCTGGAGAGAGACAAAATCCCAGGGCAGTGGGCGGGCAGCGGGCAGTGGGCAGGGGACAAGCAGGGGACGGGCAGCGGGCAGCGGGCAGGCAGCAGGCAGCGGGCGGGCAGCGGGCAGGCCCAACTAGGGCGTAAGTAATCGCCCGTTCTGCAAACATGCCTTCAAGGAGAGAAGTGGCAGAGGCGCAGATAAATAAATCAGGGAGCAGAGGACAGGAGTCCAGTGCATGAGGGGATGCCCGGAGCAGCCCGGCAGGCAATGCCCCCTCCCAGCCACCCCTGAGGACCTCGGTCCTCTGGGAGAGGTGACCTTGAACTTGGCAGGGCCCTGACGTCAGGGCGGCGCTGCGGGCTGGATGGGACTGGTATCGCTGCCTGAGAGCGCTGTAGGAGGGGGCAGGAGAGACCCCCACCCCACGGGGGGAGCAGCCCTGGGACCCCCGGCTGTGGGAATGGGCCTGAGGGACAGGAGGGGGTTGAGCTGTGGGATGCTCTAGGATGCTGTAGGATGTGGGATGCCCTGGGGTCTAGGATGCTGTGGGATGTGGGATGCTGTGGGATCCTGTGGGATGCCCTGGGGTCCAGGATGCTGTGGGATGTAGGATGCTGTGGGATATGGGATCCTGTGGGCTGTGGGATGCCCTGGGGTCTAGGATGCTGTGGGATGCTGTGGGATGTGGGATCCTATGGGATGCTGTAGGCTGTGAGATGCTATGGGATGTCCTGGGCTGTGGGATGCTGTGGAATGCTGTGGGATGCAGTGGGGTGTTGTGGGCTGTGGGATGTGCCGGGCTGAGGATGCCCTGGGCTATGGGGGTGCAATGCAAAGCAGCGAGCAGGGACACACGGGCCCAGTGCGATGCCAGGATGGCCCCAGCCCGGGCTCTGAGCACGGCTGAAGGAGCAGACACAGCTCTGAGCCAGCAGGCCCAGGGTGCCGGCCACAGCGGTGTGGGGCGCTGCTTTTGGTCCCCAGACCCAATGCCACGTGCCTGGGGCCAAAGGGGCCAGTGCCTCCCGAGGCCGGGGGTGCCCAGGGCTGCCCTGTGCCAGCCGTGCCAGCACTCTGCCTGCAGTGACAGGAGACAAACTGTCCTTACTTAAGTGCTGCAACACTCAGCATAGCACAGGGAGAGCAGGGCCCGTTGCCAGCCAGGTCCCAGTGTCATGGGCCAGCTCCTGGCCGGCACAGAGCCAGCGCCAGGGCCACCAATGCCTGCAGGACCGAGGCCTCATCCTGCTCCAGGGAGAGCGGCAGCGGAGCGTTGGCGAGGGGAGGCGGGGAGGGGGGGGGCTCTGACAAGGAACAATGCACTGCCACGAGCCTGGCTATTGTTGTGGGCTGCGAAGGTCACGGAGCCTCCCCAGAGACAGGGATGGGGGCAAGGGAAAGGGAAAGAAGGTGGGAAAAGGGACAGGGAAGAGGAATGGGGAGGGGGAAAGGGACAGTGGGCAGGGATGAGGACAGGGCAGAGGTGGGAGGTGGGACAGGGATGAGAGCAGGGAAGAGGGAATAGGGATGGGGACAGAAAACAAGGGACAAGGGAAAGGGATCAGTGGAAAGGGACAGGGGACAGAGATGAGGACAGGGAAGACAGATGGGAATAGGGACAGGGAATGGGGAGCAAGGACAGGGATAGGAGAAAGGGGCAAGAAATAGGGACGGGGACAGGGATGGAGACAAGGGACAGGGATGGGGACAGGACCAGGGACAGGGATGACGACAGCCCCCCACCCGCAGCCCCATCCTAGGCAGGCCCTGGGGGCTGGCGGCAGGGAAACAAAGGCGGTGGGAGGCAGCCCTGTGTCCCACCCCCCGCCCCCCCTCAGTCCCCGCGTGTCCCCATTGTCCGTGGCAGGGGGATGAGGGGGGAGGGACGGGGGACCCCACACTGCCGCGATGCCCGGGACACCCGGGGCTGCCAGTGGCTCGGGGGGCTCTGGGGACGGGGGGCCCCGGGCGCAGCCGGGCGGAGAGCCCCCCCCCCCACCCCCCCCCCGCGGCCCCCCGCGCCCACCCCCCCCCCCTCCTCCCCCCCCCCCCTCCCCCTCACCT